>CM038795.1:21526954-21645315 GCA_021764765.1 Vicia sativa | reverse complement strand
TTCAATTAGTTTGTATTTGTTTGTTGTTTTGTTGGTGTCATTTTCGTGGTTGATTTATCACTGTAAGTTTATTGTGTGGACCCGTGGGTGTTGGGTTTGTTCGGTGGATGTGGAACTGCTTTCTGAATTGCTCTGTTTTTATCTGTTTTTTTAATGGTAATGATTCAAGTGAAGCTTTTCTTATGGTTGGTGTTGAATTGGACTCAATAATGAATGAATGTAAAGGGTAACTTTTGGTATCACCACAAGTTAGTTTTCATTTTGATTAACTTGTCGGTTTACTTTTGGTGTCGGTGGTGTTTTATTGGGACTGTGTATTAAATGGTAGTTCTTCTGTTATTGTGGTGGATTCGTGGATTCAGAACTAGTGCATTAATTTCTTGACAATGGAATTTAATATATCTCCTATGGCTTGTGGTAATTTTTTCAATCTGATCAATCTAATGGGTGAATGTGTCAAATTATTAGATATAGAATGGAGCGAGAAATGGTGTTTTTACTTGCGACATTTGGGTTGGGACCACTAGAGTGCAGGCATGAAAATTGAGGGACTTAATAGGGTATGGAAAATTGAAGGGACAGTGGTTATGAGTTTGAAAATTATTACTTACAGTTTAGTACTAACAAAAAAATTGTTTGGGTCATCTACTTTAAGAGGTTGTTAGTGTGGTGTCCAAAAGCTTGAGTTTATGCCGTTTTGGTGTTTAAATTTGACTTTATGATTGCAAGACTTCCATATGGATAGATTTATAAGATTTTGACTCTAAACTATTTAATAAGTATAATTGCCTGGTCCCAAAGATCAAAGTTGTTGAGGCGTTTTGTTTGTTGAGGTAATTATGCAAAGTCATAAGGGCTTTTACCTTTTCTCTGGATCTGGGTTACTATCTCCCAAGGAGATCTTTATGGTTTTTGTTAATGTGTCACCTCAGGACAGATATTGTATTTTTTTAAAAAAAAGTTATTATTAGTAATTAGATTTATCCAATTACTTTAAAAAAGAAATGACTTTTGTTTTAAATTTTTATAAATGTTTCCAAGGTTTTTTTACTTTCTAAAAACATTTTCCACTTTTCATTTTAAATTTTTTTTGTTGATTTTAAATTGCTAATAAGGAGATAAATAGGGGTGGCAAACGGGCATGCACACACGGGATGAACATAGTTAAGGGTGCGAGTCTAAAACCTTGGCTAATGTCCGTGTCCGCAAAAGCCTATAAAAAATACGGAGTGGGGCGGAATGGGCCTAAAACCTTGTTTGTCCCGTGAAAACGTATGGGCAAAACGGCCCAGCGGGTTGATCCCGTTTTGCTTCCCTTGAAGATAAGAGATTCATGGACTTTGAACAAATGTAATTGAAGTACATAAAAAATGGAAGGCAAGCTAAGAAGAATGCTTGAGATTTTCATAGTTTTTTAAATGCTTTAGATTTTCATTGTTTTTTAAATGCTTGATCTGTTTTAAAACATGTAAAAGAAATGGTGAAGGAAATACTGAATCTATATTCTCTTATATTTATTAGTTGAAATTAAAATGAAATCGGAAGATATGTGTAAAGTAAACGGGCCTAAATATTTTTACCATTCTCTAAACTATTATTGCATTTTGTTGAATAAAGCAGTGTTGTAATGCCCATGTTAGATAAGAACTGCAAGACAGTCATGCATGCTATTATTGTTAACTTAGTTTCATATTGACTCCCTCTGATTTATTGGAACAGTATGATGTGTATGGGAACTTGCTCGGTCTTCTTGGATCTCATCCCGTGACTCCGTTAGTGTCACTGCACCACCTTGACGTGGTTGAGCCAATCTTCCCAAATGTCACTCGTGTAGAAGCGCTCCAGCGGTTAACTATACCAATGAAGCTCGACTCTGCAGGGCTTATGCAACAATCCATCTGCTACGACCAATCAAAGAGCTGGACTGTTTCTGTTTCATGGGGCTTTGCCGTACAGATAATTCGCGGCGTGTTTTCACCCCGGGAGATGGAAATGCCTGCAAGAACATTCTTGAATTGGTACAAAAGAGCAGATTACACTGCATATGCATTCAACACACGGCCTGTTAGTCGTCATCCATGCCAGAAGCCTTTTGTATTTTACTTCTCAAAGGCAAATTACAATGATACAATGCAACAAACACTGACCGAATACGAAAAGCATCGTGTCCCTAACCCAGCATGTCGGTGGAAGATGGCCAACCCTTCTTCTATTGAGCGAGTAGAGGTACATAAGAAGCCAGATCCACAGCTATGGGACAGAGTAAGTTAAATCGGTTTTGATTGCTTTTTATTTCAAGTTTGAACTATGAAATTTTACCTGTCTGTTGGAACTGCTAATATAATTAGATGGGAATTTGATGTGAGTTTGTTTTGGTATTTATATTTGTGCAGTCTCCAAGGAGAAACTGTTGCAGAGTTATGAAGTCGAAGAAGAAAGGAACCATGGTGATAGATGTGGGTGTGTGTAGAGAAAATGAGGTAAGTGAAGCATAGTTTTGGCATGTTACTGAAAAATTAAGTATATTAGGGAGGTGGATTAGTGTTATGCATAATCTTCTGTTGGGGTTCCATACAAAAAAATTTATTTATTTATTTTTGTGGTTCACTCCTACAAAGTGAAATTTTGTAATTCTTCCCTGCTGTTGGTTGAATTGGGAAAAGTTCTTGTACAAAGAAATTTGTAGTTTATAAACAATTTAGATGTGGGACAATGGTGGTAGGAGAAGATCTTTGTAGTCATGATTATTGATATCATATTCATGTGCCAATGTGCTATTTTCAACTACTTTATATTTTCACATTCTTATCGATTTGCTAATGTTATATCAACCATCACTTTCGAATTTCGAAGAAAGAACAGAAGTAATGTTATATCAAACAGTAACCACCACTTTCTAAGAAAGAATAAAAGTTATTACTTTCAATCGGCATATAAAAAAGATATATGAACTACCTGATTTTTCAATATATCCCGTAAAAATGCATATTGTTTACCATATTTTTTAAAATATTGATAAAAATGCATGAAAAATGAGTTTTTATTGGACATTTCAAAAATTCCGGTAAAAATGCATATTATTTTTTACAAAAAATTTGGTTTAAAAATGTAAATTGCCGGTAAAAACACAACTTACATTTAAAAATTTGGTAGTTGTCGTGAAATTTTTGGTAAATCGCATAGTTTTTGAAAAAAAATTGAAATGTTACAATGGAAATGTGAAATATTTTTTTAGTATGCAGAAGGAATATAACAAAGTTGTCATAATCGAGTTTTTACCTTAGTTTGTTTTGCCTAGGTAAAATTGAAACGTAAAATCATGAATTTTATCTCATATTAAAATAATATTAAATTTATATACATGACTAAATATACTTATATAATATTGTAAATGCATTAATAATTTGAATTTTTAACTTAGTTATAAATAAAAAAATACTATATCACCATAATAAAGTGTAATACACACAAACTTTTATCAAATTATCCACCGAATCATAAAAGTAACATCCAAAATATTTTCTCAAAAAATAAGAGTTTCATATGTTTCTAAAGTTCAAATAAACAAGTGTTTTCATCTTCATCAGTTCAATTCATTTACAACATCTTCTTCATTAGTGAATTTTATTCAACTTGATTAAATTTATATCTAGATGACAAAGGTTCTTCAATATTATAACCAAGATATAAATGTGAATAAAATTAAAAGGCATAAAAGAAGTTTTCATGGGGGAAATATATAAAATGTGTTTTTTTTTTTTTTTAATTTTACAAAAAAGGTAAAATTGGGTCAAAGAGTAAAATCCAACGATTTTACATGATACCACTGATTTCAAAAAGATTTAAATCACGTAAAATTATTCCATAATACGATTTTAGGTTTTCACCTACGATTTAAAACGAAATGTTGACCTAAAAACGTGAAATCTATAGAGTTTAGGTTTTAAATCGAGATTTTAACAACCTTGAAATATATTAAAAGGTCTTCCGTCATCTGAAGGTCCAGCATTATGTGTAGGTTATAACATGTGAGATGATGAGAGAGTGTGATACTCTAAAGTACCAATCTAAAAGACCATTCAGACATTGCCCAGGAAAAGACACCTCCATTGCATTTTCTCTAATAACAATGAAATTGTTGAAAATGTTAGACCTAATCCATCTATCAACACCCTTATATGGCACAACATGAACTGGTCTAAAAATGCTCTAAACATATCTAAACTTGCGCATACACATCTCTAGTAAATATCTAGCCACAAAATTCTCCCATTGCAGATAACTTTAAAAAAGGGGCAGTGTCATCAAACTCTTGATGCACTATATAGTTTGCATAGGGTGTTCATATGACATCGTCAACGCTCAGAGCATAAATCCTCTACATGTACTCCATAAGACATCTGCCTGAATGAGAATGCCAGGAGATTCATCTGGTGGCCCATATGGAGCAATTAGTGATAAGACCATTATCTCATCTATAAAAAAATGGACGGGAAATACTTATATATTTAACACTGTACAATAAACACAAATTACATATACGAAATATCTTGATAAGTAAGAATAAAATAAATAAAACATAATAAGTACGTGGGTTTCTTAACCCACCCCACAAGGGTGGGGCGCACCCCATGAAAACCCCAAAATCCAGAAATATATTTCTGGTACGCACCACTTTCTGAAATATTTGAGTAGAACTGGAAATATACTTCCGATATGCACCATACCATATTTTGAAATATTTGGGTGAAAATCGGAAATATATTTCCGGTTCCATACCAAATAATGTAATGTTAAGATTTAATTTCAAATTTGGTCTTACATAGACGCTTTATTTAAAAATTACATATAGATTAAAACCATAAATATACTTTTGGTTCACACCCAACCCTTTTCAACGTGATTTGCATGATAAAAGGTGCGAACTGGAAGTATATTTTCGGTTTTCAAGGGCAATTTAGGAATTTCGTCGGGGTGGGTAAGAAGGTCATGGGGTGGGTTAAGAAATCCACATAAATATTCACGCCAGAAATAGACTCATATAATTGATGAGTTGTCTAGTCTCTCCAAGTGCAATATATAATACCGTCAAAGCAGCACAACCCCATGCCCATTCAAGAAGTTCAAAATCAACAACCAAGTATATGCATATAATGTATACATGAGACTTGTTTGCTAAGATAATACATCTTATAAGATGCAACATGTATACCCTAATGGTCACCTCATACATAGAATGTTGCACCAATGATTGATACATATCCGGAGCCAATCGAGACATAAATGAGCACCCTTGTTAGTCTTCAAATCATCTAATATCAACTCCTGTGTAATGCTCAGGTATGTCTCAACACTCATACAAGAAATCTCCTAGTTAATCAGTGGAGGGGTGAAGAAGTTAAATGAAAGGGGGAGGTGGAAGTGGTTGAAGACATCAAATAGGGTAATCATCATATCATCAAATGGAAGATGAAAGAAAAATGTCTCCTTATGCCATTGGTCAACAAAAGAAGACAAAAGGGAGCGTCAAGTATAATGAGCGAACACTACGCCAATGATAGAAGGTCAGCATCAACGACAATCTCCCTAACCTCATCTGGCATCTACACTTCAGATAATTTCTTCAACTTCGACCCATGGGTGGGCAACTTCAAAGGAGCATAGTCTTGTAACAAAGAAAGCATAAATTATCAATTATATTCCGTTAATCAAGGTAGGGTCAGAGGATCCTATAGGTAACCCTCCATACGTGTCATTATGAACAAACGCTTGTGTATTAACCTGAGTCAACACATTTATACTAGTTAAAGTTGGAACCTCTGTATCATCCTGATTCAACACATTTATACTAGCTAAAGTGGAGACTACTATATCACCTTAAGGAAGAATATCCATATCATCTTGAGCCGATGCCTCAACATCATCAACAATGACAACATCTAACTCGACATCATGATCTTTGGTTCGTCCAAATGTTGGAGAGTACGCGGTCCGCAAGACTGCTCAATCCTCCTACAGTGAGGACCAACGTGGATTACTGTACCTGCTATAGTCTGTAACCTCTCTTTGTCATATTTGTTGCCTCCACCATAGCTTTCTACAACTATTCTCTCCGCTCCCTCGCTCAATCTAGGAATAGTTGTACCGTCTCTTTCTCTTCTCCTCACTATAGATAAAGAAACACCAAAAAATCCAAAATAAATTGATCTATCAAATTTATTAAGTTATCCGCCACACTACTACAGATACCTATAATTCTAAAAATTTGATATGTCTATATTTGTTTTTACCGACATTGTAGAAATACTATATATGCATATATGCATTTTTACCAACAATTTGAAAATTGTCGATAAAAATACATGTTGTCCATACCGAAAATTTCTAAATTGTTAGTATAAAACAATAATTTTGGTATCAACACTTTCAAAAAGTTCGATTAACAAAATATGTTTTTCACAAAATATTTGATATCCTACCAAAATATTCAGTATAAATTCATAAATTGAATGAAAAACAGCACTTATAAATATTCGGTATAAACTACAAAATGTTTGGTAGAAATCTAGATTTTTGAAGAAAAAAATTGAAAAACCATGTGAAAATTGTATTTTTTGTTAACTACGAGATATTATGGTCAAATTAAGGATCATGTAGGAACATCATATACAAATTGAGGGCTGTCAAATAGATTCTTACAAATGTAAGTGATTATGAGTCTGCTTGATTAAGTTTTTTTTTTAAAATGAAAGGAGGCTAAACCATGACAAGCAGTTGGCCATAAGAAACGACTCTATCACAAAGCCACCTAATCCACATAAGAATGAGAGGAAACAAAATACCTTCAATAATTGAGAGACTTTAGAGGGATAAATTTTGAAAGGCTTTAGAATTCTATACTCCTCTATAGAAGGAGAGGAAGTGCATTCGGTAATATTTCTATTTAAGGATATTGAGGATATTATAATAATAATAATGAGTTAGTATAATTTTACTCTGGCTTGATTTATGCTATTAGAGCTCTTTATTTATAATTTATGTATTTATTGATTACACACAATTCTAAGTTATTTACATAAGACGTTAAAGAGGATTGCACTATTTGAAAGGGAAAGTGGAATGAAATCGACAGTGTTAAAACATGATATAAACTTTAGTGGCAAAAGGAGCATACATTCAAAAATAGATGGATGAAAGGTGACAGGTAGAGTTTATTGAAAATTAAAGCGCCTCAAAAACCAAACATCTTTGGTGCTTATGTTGGGGCTACCTTCCTACTAGGAAAAATCTCTGAAAAATATTGTTCATTGTCTGCATAGTTTCCAGTTATGTAGTGCAGAAGTGGATGATGAGATACACATATTCTTTGATTGTGCGTTAACGACTAATTGTTGAAATATTACAAGTTTTGAACATGTTATTAGGTCGCGACTTATGAATGATGCGCGGGATGTGATCTAAGATACCTGTAGTAAAGAAGATTTCAAAATAGCAGGGAGCGTGACAATCATGGTTTATGAAATTCCTGGCAGCAGATACGTGATGTCACAAAGAATGTTATGACACAGTATCTGACACTATGTTAACAGTTCACACAGTAAATACAGAAAGCAGTAAAGGACACAATAAGTTGTTCACCCAGTTCGGTTCAACAAACCTACATCTGGGGGCTACCAAGCCAGGGATAAAGTTCACTATTAGTAATATCAATTCGAAGACCCTACAACCAACACACCTGTTGACAGCCTTCTCACTTAATCACTACCCAATGATCCTTTTACCTAAGTCCTACTTAGATATGAGTTCCTACTCACTCCCCCTCAATCACAGCAGTGATATCAACCTATTGACTAATTGAATTGTGAAGACACACTTCAATAAAATATCTTGATCTTGCTTCACAGCTTTCAATCAAGAGACAAACACTCGTGCTTTAAAGCTTTGAGTGATAAACTACCCTTACAGCAAATCCTAGTCCAATGCACTTATCAATTGATAGTTGCTTGGCTCACAAGAGAAACTAGAATTACAAAATACCAACTGTTACAAATCCTAACAGTACACAAACACAAGCTGCTTTCTCTTCAAATACATTCAAAGGGCGTTGCAGCAGAGTAAGGGTTCTTTTCCTTTTATAGAAGCAGTCCTGAAACTTCAGTTTTGGGCTTCCATAAAGATAGCTAGGGTTCACTTAATTTAATCCTAAAAACATGGTCTTTTCAACAACTAATTTAGGTTTAATTAAGATTAACCTAGCAGCCACGTGAGCATGCTTTCTAATAACAGAAAAACAATATTTAGCAGCTCAACAAACTTCCTGAAAAATCTCAGGAACAAACAGATTCTGCAGAACAGAATGTCACACTGAATGTCATAACATCTGTTATGACATCAGACTGTTTTCTGCAGAATTTCCAACACAGCTTTAGCTTCCAGTTCTGAGCTGTCTTTTAACATCCTTAGCAGGTAGGATTTATCTTCAATCTCTGAATGTCATGACATCCATCATGACATTGCTAAAGCCTAGTTTTACCAAAATTAATGTCAACCTAAAAACACTAACAAACTCCCCCTTTGGCACATTTTTTGCTAAAACTACTTAACACATCAGAGTACCTATGCAGCAGAAGACAATAAACTAGTTCTAAGCTTTCCTAAGCTTTCCTAAGCTTCAAGTAACTAGAACTTAGAGAAGATAAATTCTACCCATACAAAAATCCCACAATTCCCACAATTCCCCCATATACAAAATTTTAAACAGGCATACAATTTCCCAAAGTCCCATACTACTGTCACACAATAGTTCTTCTCCCCCTTTTTAGCCATAAAGGGCCAAAGAAAACCATACAATTGTCCCAAACTCTTAATTAAACAGTACCAGAAACAAATATACCAGCAAATAAATAAGTACTAGCATTGTTGTTAGGGGTACATTACAGATCTGTCAATAAGGATTACAAACATTCAAACAAAATTGGGAAACTACAAGAATCAAAACAGAACAGAAAACACATGACAGAATAAACTAAACAGATAAATGGAAGCAACACAGCAACTTAATCAGTTGCTCTCCTTTGCTGAAGAGGCATCTTCCTTGTTAGCAGCATCATCAGCAGCATCAGCATTACCAGAAGCTTGATCAGACTTTGCAGGTCCAGGAGCTTTCCTTTTCTTGGCCATTGGTGTTCTTTTGCATTTTGAGCAGCCAGCAAATTTAGCTCTATACTTCTTTGAAGAAGTTCCAGTTCTGGTTATTTTCTCATCTTGAGAACCAGAAATACCACCCTTTGCTTTGGCAGGGAAATCAGCAGGAGAATCAGGGTTCACCTGAGTTGCCTGGACGTGATTATCAGATGTCATGACATCCTTTGTGACATCTGGATCATCTGCTAAACTAGGGCTAGCAGGCCTTTGATTAAGGGGAACAGAAATTCCAGGAACAGTGTGATTTTCGTCTAGGATTCTGGTGACTATCCTAGCAATGGCCTCTTCTACATACTTGGTACCTTCCCTATTGCTTATCTCAGGGGGAACAGATGAGGATGAGGCAGAAGTCTTACCAGTGAAAGCTGATGAGCCTTGATCATTCCGTGCATGCTGATTCTGAGAGTCAGTTGCCATTGAACGCTGAGAGGAGACCTTCACATGTTCAACATTAATGGTTGCAGCGATTGCCCTAATCTCAGCCATGGTGGGAGATGAACAGTCAGAGTCTTGGGATGAAGAGGATGAAGAAGACATATTTCTCTGAGATATATTGAGGAACTGACAGAGAATTTGAAAGTATCTTGTGGATGGAGAGGAAATGATACTTTCAATAAGAGAGTTTATTATATGGAGGTGTCTCTTGATATTCTTGAAACCTTTAAAAATAAGAGGGAAATAAAGAAATGACCCATTCATATTTATTTGAAATACACGGTTTCTTCTCCTCTTTGTAAGCAATTTTAATTGCTACAATTCCTCATATTGACAAATGCCCAGTTTGCTCCTTAAATTCTCAAATTGACTAGCATCAAGAGCTTTAGTAAAAATGTCAGCCAGTTGCAGTTCAATGACTACATGGTCCAATTTGATCACTTTCTCCTCCACAAGGTCTCTGATGAAGTGATGTCTTATGTCAATGTGCTTAGTCCTACTGTGTTGTATAGGATTATTTGAAATATTAATAGCACTCAGATTGTCACAGTACAATGTCATGACATCCTGTGTGACATTGTACTCAGACAGCATCTGCTTCATCCAGACCATTTGAGAACAACTGCTACCAGCTGCTATGTATTCAGCTTCAGCAGTGGACAAGGACACACAATTTTGCTTCTTGCTGAACCAAGAAACAAGATTGTTTCCCAAGAAGAAGCATCCTCCAGAGGTACTTTTTCTGTCATCAGCACTACCAGCCCAGTCAGCATCACAATAACTAGACAAAATAGGTTCACATCCATGGGAGTACAGGATAACATAACTGCAGGTTCCATTCACATACTTCAGAATTCTTTTCACCTGGTTAATGTGACTCACTTTAGGTTCAGCTTCGTATCTTGCACATACCCCAACAACAAATGCAATGTCAGGTCTGCTGGCTGTTAGATACAACAAGCTCCCTATCATACTTCTATACAGACTTTGGTCTACCTTTTCACCATTTGTGTCCTTGGACAACTTCACATGTGTGGGAGCAGGAGTCCTTTTATGGCTGGCATTCTCCATTCCAAACTTTTTGACAATATTCCTTGCATATTTGCTCTGTGAAAGGAATGTTGAGTCTTCCATCTGTGTGACTTGCAGTCCAAGAAAGTAGGTCAACTCTCCCATAAGACTTATTTCAAACTCAGCTTGCATTTGATTGGCAAAATGTTTCACCATTGAGTCTGACATTCCACCAAATACTATGTCATCCACATAAATTTGAGCAACCATTATCTTTCCTCCTTCATTCTTGACAAAGAGAGTTTTATCCAAGCCTCCTTTTCTGTAGCCTTTGTCTGTAAGGAACTTGGTTAGCCTTTCACACCAGGCCCTAGGAGCTTGCTTTAGTCTATATAGGGCTTTCCTTAATTTGTAGACATGATTAGGGAAACTTGGATCCACAAATCCTTTAGGCTGTTCTACATATACTTCTTCATTTAAGTAGCCATTTAGGAAGGCACTTTTCACATCCATCTGAAATAATTTGAATTTCAGAATGCAAGCAACCCCTAGAAGAAGCCTGATTGATTCCAGTCTAGCCACTGGTGCAAAAGTCTCATCAAAGTCAATCCCTTCAACCTGAGTGTAACCCTGAGCAACAAGTCTAGCTTTATTTCTGGTGACAGTCCCTTCTGCATCAGAGTTGTTCTTGTAGATCAATTTTGTGCCAATGATGTTTGTTCCTTCTGGTCTAGGAACTAATTCTCATACTTCATGTTGCTTGAACTGGTTCAATTCATCTTGCATTGCTCCAATCCAGAATTCATCACTTAGAGCTTCTTTGACATTTTTTGGCTCTATTTTTGACACAAAGCAAGAGTTTGAGACAGTTTCTCTGGATCTTGTAACGACACCCTTGGTTGGATCCCCAATGATGAGATCCTTTGGATGATCTTTCTGAATTCTGATGGAAGGATCTTTGTTAACTTCCTCTGGTTCAGATTTTGGAGGAGAAGGATCAGGTACATCTTCCTTATCAGGTACTTGAGGTGATGTCTCAAACCATGTCTCAACACCATATGGGACATTGTTTTCCTGATGATGATCATCAACAATGACATTAATAGACTCCATCATAACCTGGGTTCTGGAGTTGAATACCCTATATGCTCTGCTGTTAGTGGAGTATCCCAGAAAATTCATCACTCTTAGAATCCATTTTCTCCTTTGATCACGATTTGTCAGAATATAGCATTTACTGCCAAATACATGGAAATATTTCACAATTGGTTTTCTTCCCTTCCATAGTTCATACAGGGTGGAGGAAGATCCCTTTCTTAGAGTGACCCTGTTGTGAACATAGCAAGCTGTATTCATAGCTTCAAAAATGGATAGGGCTTAGCATGAATCATTGCTCTGGCAGATTCCTGTATGGTCCTATTCTTTCTTTCCACCACCCCATTTTGTTGAGGCGTTATAGGAGAAGAAAACTCATGATTAATTCCCTCTGAGGAGCAGAATTCATCAAATTTGTTGTTCTCAAACTCCTTTCAATGATCACTTCTTATTCTGACAATACAACTTTCCTTCTCTCTTTGAAGTCTTTTGCATAGTTCCTTAAAGACATCAAACACATCAGGTTTTTCCTTGATGAAGTTTATCCAGGTAAATCTGGAGAAGTCATCCACAACAACATAGGCATATCTTTTTCCACCAAGGCTTTCAACCTGCATAGGCCCCATCAAATCCATATGAAGCAACTCTAGTACTCTGGAAGAGGTCAGATGTCTAGACATTGGGTGTGACATTCTGGTTTGCTTTCCAACTTGACATTCACCACAGACTCTTCCTTCATCAATATGGAGTTTTGGTATCCCTCTAACAGCCTCCATAGTGATGATCTTTTTCATCCCTCTGAGATGCAGATGTCCAAGTTTTTGATGCCATAGCTTTACCTCCTTTTCATCCTTGTCTGTAGAGCACACAGAAGAGAGGTTCGTGTTCTCAGATTCCCACATGTAGCAGTTGTCCTTTGATCTGACTCCTCTCATAACAACTTCTTGTTTATCATTGATTACAAGACATTCAGACCTGGTGAAGTTGACTCTAAATCCCATATCACATAGCTGACTTATGCTTATGAGATTAGCAGTCAATCCTTTTACCAGCAATACTCCATTTAGATTTGGAACTCCAGAGCAGTCCAAGTTTCCAACACCTTAGATTTCTCCTTTAGCTCCATCTCCAAAAGTAACAAAGCTGGTAGAGTGAGGTTTGACATTATTCAAGGTTTTTATACCACCATATGCTTGGAACACCCACGTCAAAGTACCAATCTTCCTTGACACTCGAGAGAGGTGTGTGCTATCAATGCTGCAGTCCTCTTCTTCCACTTTTGAGTGTAGGGTACTTTGATGATCTTAGGCTCAACATAGGAAGTCTGATTAGGGTACCCATGTAACCTATAGCAGAAGGGTTTTATGTGTCCAAACCTTCCACAATGGTGACATCTCCATCTTTGAAACTTCTTATTCATGTTTCTCTGATCCTGATGTTGGCCCCAATGTTGTGACATCTGCTTTGACATTGGCCTATTAGGTCTGGTCTTCTTCCTGTTATCTGCAAATTTCTTTATATCTACATGCCCTGAGCCAGGAACATTTCCTGTTTTCTGTTGTGACATTTGCTCTGGCTTTGGTTTCCCATGCCTCTTCTTTTTCTTGTCACTAACAGGTTCCTTTTCACTCACATATCCTAGACCATGCTTATTTCAAAGATTTTGTCCAAGTGAAGAATTTCTTCCAACTTATCGGTTCCATTTGTCAACATCTTGATGACCTAGTCATATGATCAAGCTTTGAATTCAACACTATAATCTCACCGTTGAGATGACTTATAGTGACTGTATTTTCCTTCTTCTCACTTCCACTTCACATTTTCCGCCTCCAACTTCTCAACTGTTTTCATTTTGTCGACATACTTCACCACTCGATGCACGCTTGTAAGTATCGCAAGTTCTTCAAAGGTCACTTCCTCATCACTAGAGTCATTATCGATTGCCCTTTCAAGATGTGACAAGTTTGGTGATTCCTCTTCAAAGATCACTACTTGATTCACCATCAGACCAAGTAACATTCATTCCTCTCTTTTGTTTCTTAAGAAAGGTAGGACATTCAGCTTTAATATGTCCAAATCCTCCACATCCATGACATTGGATTTTACTGCCTTGACTTCCTTTTTCCTCTGACTTGGATCTTCTGCTGGAGTCATAAGATCTGCTAATGTCAGATGGAATGTCCTTGACATTTGACCTTGACTTTGGATCAATCCTTCTGATCAGTTTGTTGAACTGTCTTTCAAGCATGGCAATGGCTTCAGATATCTCCTCTTCATCTTCCACCTTGCATCCCTCTTCAGTATTGGATACAAGTGCTATGCTCTTGTTTCTCTTGTCAACAGGTTCACTGATTCCCATCTCAAAAGTCATAAGTGATCCAACAAGTTCTTCAACCTTCAAGGTGCTGATGTCTTGAGCCTCCTCTATTGCAGTGACTTTCATTGCAAATCTCTTAGGCAAGGATCTGAGAATCTTTCTTACCGGCTTCTCTTCTGATATCTTTTCACCAAGTGCTCCTGAGGCATTGGCAATTTCCAAAATATTCATGTGAAATTCATGAATATTCTCATCTTCAAATTCTCAATTTTGGTAGTGAGCATCTGAAGTCTTGACATCTTCACCTTGGATGTTCCCTCATGAGTAGTTCTGAGAGTGTCCCAAACATCCTTGGCCAGCTCACATTGATGAACCGGAAGATATTCTGTCAATACCATTGAAGAGCATTCAATGCTTTAGAGTTGCCTAGAGCTAGCTCTTCTTCCTCTTTGCTCTATTCCTCCTCAGGTTTCAAGACAGTAGTCCCATCTTTCTCAAGCTTGGTGGGATGTTTCCATCCTTTATCAGCAGCTCTCCAAGCTTTAATGTCCACTGATCTTAAGATGGCAACCATACGAGGCTTCTAGTAATCATAATTAGACCCATCCAGAATAGGTGGTCTACCTCCAAATCCTCCTTCCTTATCCATTACGCCAGAAACTATTATCCCTTAGATCTCACCCAAATAACAGTGGTGCCCCTCGATGCCAATTGAAATTTCAGCAGAACGTGATGTCACAAAGAATGTTATGACACAAGATTCGACACTATGTTAACAGCTCACACAAGAATAAAAAGCAAAGGACACAATAAGTTGTTCACCCAGTTCGGTTCAACAAACCTACATCTGGGGGCTACCAAGCCAGGGATAAAGTTCACTATTAGTAATATCAATTCGAAGACCCTACAACCAACACACCTGTTGACAGCCTTCTCACTTACTCACTACCCAATGATCCTTTTACCTAAGTCCTACTTAGATATGAGTTCCTACTCACTCCCCCTCAATCACAGCAGTGATATCAACCTATTGACTAATTGAATTGTGAAGACACACTTCAATAAAATATCTTGATCTTGCTTCACAGCTTTCAATCAAGAGACAAACACTCGTGCTTTAAAGCTTTGAGTGATAAACTACCCTTACAGCAAATCCTAGTCCAATGCACTTATCAATTGATAGTTGCTTGGCTCACAAGAGAAACTAGAATTACAAAATACCAACTGTTACAAATCCTAACAGTACACAAACACAAGCTGCTTTCTCTTCAAATACATTCAAAGGGCGTTGCAGCAGAGTAAGGGTTCTTTTCCTTTTATAGAAGCGCCCGAAACTTCGGTTTTGGCTTCCATAAAGATAGCTAGGTTCACTTAATTTAATCCTAAAAACATGGTCTTTTTAACAATCAATTTAGGTTTAATTAAGATTAACCTAGCAGCCACGTGAGCATGCTTTCTAATAATAAAAACAATATTTAGCACTCAACAAACTTCCGAAAATCTCAGAACAAACAGATTCTGCAGAATGTCACATGAATGTCATAACATTTATGACATCGATTTCGAATTTCCAACATGACTTTAGCTTCCGGTTCGAAATGTTTTTAACATCCTTAGCAGGTAGGATTTATCTTCAATCTCTGAATGTCATGACATCCATCATGACATTGCTAAAGCCTAGTTTTACCAAAATTAATGCCAACCTAAAAACACTAACAGTTTAGATGTTGTGAAGTAATAGGAATAACTGAATTTTGAATAAACAGAAGAAAATTGCTAATCACATAGGCTCGCAAGGTTGTCATTTGTGGAATGATTGATTCTTGAACCAAGAGTCGCCCGGGGACGGCTCTAATAGGATCCGATATAATTAGTGCTTGGCAACCTCCTCAAATCGGTTAGTTCAAATGTAACGTGGATGCGGAGTTTAACGATCGTCTTGGCACGACTAATTGAGGATGGTGTGTTAGAGATTGTGATGGGGTTTTTATTGTGGCAGATACATCGTGATATCATGGTCGATATTCTATTGATGAATCAAAGACGTTGGCTTTGAAAGAAGCGATCCAATTAAACTTGAATCATGTAATATCTCAAAGTGACTCACAATTAGTGGTTCAAGCTACTCAGCTACTTCAGTCAGTAACTCTGAATATAGTATGATCATTTATAGTATTAAGACTCTTCTAAATTCTCAAAACGACTTTGAGGTCAAATTTGTTAAGCGTCAAGCTAATTGTGTTGCTCATAGACTAGTTCGGACGGACAATCTTAGTCTCGACATATGATTCTTTATTTGAGTCCTTCTTATGTTGAACGGTGTTTATTTAATGATGTGAATTGAATTTGCTTTTATAAATAAATTAAAAAAAATTAAAAATTAATAGGAAAAAGTAGAACGAAGTTATATTTTTTTTTCTATTTTTATAAATTTTATTTTCTAATGAAAAATACTAATTTTCACAAAAAAAAAAAAAAAATAGGCTTACAAAATTGTACACAATGTGAATGTCTACCTTTTATAACAAGTGTGCTAAATTGTACACAATATGTGAATGTCTATCTTTTATAACAAGTGTGCTAAATAAAGTGAAAACAATTCATAAAATCCAAGAGTGACGCAAATGTATTTTCTTATTAACTATGTCAACTTCTTCTTTTTTAAAATCTAAAAAATTAGTTACTCGATGGAGCTAAGCACATCAAGTTCATCGAAGAATATAATTTTTACTCTAATGCAAAAATGGAAAATGTTTCAATACTATATCTTGTGCTTAAGTCGTATCACAATCATACCATCATCCACTAAATAGCTTTAGCTAAGAAAGTCAATTTTAAAAAATAAGAGAGTTTGTTTGTATTCATTTAGCGGTTGTAGTTTCATATTTTCAACTTATTTATATTTTTATATATAAATATAATTAAGAATAAGAGAGATATTTGAATAAACACAATGTTTATAAGCATTACAAAAATAGTACTATATATATAGAGAAATTTACAGTAAATTACATGTTATAATCGATGTGAGATTTTCTATATATTGATATTCTTAATAGTCCCTCCGTAAGATGTACCAAATGTAATCAATCGATAATTCTTAAGAGACTTTGCAAACATATCAGCTAATTGATCTTCAGATTTGACAAAATTTGTGGTGATTTCTTCTGAAAGTAACTTGTCTATTACATAATGACAATCTATTTCTATGTGTTTGGTCAAAGTTCATGAAAAATCGGATTAGATGCAACGTAGAATGCCGCTTGATTATCACATATGAGTTTTGTGTTATGAATATCTCCAAACCGTAAATTATGCAAGTAAATTTTTCAGCCATGCAAGCTCCTTTGAGGTTGCTGCCATAACACGGTATTCAGCTTCAGCACTAGATTGTGCAACTAAATTTTGTTTCTTGCTTCTCCATGAGATCATATTACCTTCAATCAAAACACAAAATCCGGACGTAGATCTCCTATCTGACGATGACCTGGACCAGTCTACATTTGAATAACAAATGATTTTAGCATCATCCTTATCTTCATATAACAATCTTCTTCCCGATGCATTCTTTATATATCTAAGAATCCTAATGATTGCATCCTAGTGACTATCACAGAGAGCATTCAGAAACTGGCTCACAATGCCCACCACAATTGTAATATTTTCTCTGGTGATTGTAAGATAGTTTAGTCTATCCATAAGCCGTCAATATTTTTCTGAGTCTTTTAATGGACCCCCCAAACTCATAAGAAGTTTGACGTTGGTATTTATAGGAGTATCAATAGGTCGACAATCAAGCATACTAGTTTCACTGAAGAATAGGATGTGTGCGATTGCTTGAGAAAATTCGACGCGGTGGCTCGCCCAAATAGAGTCGGAAATTTGTAATAACAAAGAAATACAAAAATCTCAGTACAAGGAAGGAGTAAAGGTACAAGAAGAAGAATAAGATAGAATATGGTGGCTGAAAATCCATATCGTAAATAGGGGAGATATAGGTCACCGAAAATATTCTGAAAAGATCTATTGTGTTTGATGGAGAGCTTGTGTGAAGGAGAACACGAAAAAGACTTCCTTTCTTCATTTTTCGTGGCGGTGGCCGGAGGCAGAGGGGAGGTGGTGGACGGAGAGATTGAGAGAAACCAAAAACCAATCGGTAAAAAATGAAGGTCATGTGATAAGGAGAAGGGAAGTAACGTTAATTTTTTATTTGAGTTTTAAGGTGGCCAAAAAGATTAGAGAGGGCGACGGCGACAGTTTAGAGAGAGGGAGGAGAAAATACGTTATTTCTGCGTTCTTGAAGGAAGAGGGAAAAACAAATGAGTTAAATTTATTAATTTTTTTAATTGAAAAAAAAAATTTAAAAGGAAAATTTAGCGCTTTTATTTTGGGTCTTATACCAAAGGTGAGTTTGTACTTTCAGTTTCTAAATACTATTTATACCAACTTTTTTTTACGATCATTAAAGGTATTTGTTGGTATATGACAAATTTCTTGCAGTGCCTCTTCTTCTCTCCAACACCACCTCTTCGCTTGCTTCGGTATTTGGATCTTCTCTGATTCGACACAATTCCTTCCTGTTGGTTTCCTCTACCAGCCGAATTGTTGTAGCCACCTCTTCTTTTGTCGAATCACTTTCCTTTGTCTTTACTTTCTGTTGTCGAATGTGCCCGCAAAGCCATATAACTCTTTGTCTTGACTGTAGATCTTTCAACCATTCTTTATTCATGAGATTCAAGTGTCCCTTGAAGCTCTTCCTTCGAAAAAGTTGACATGACCTTCGACTCTTCTATAGAAACTACCACATGGTCGAACTTCGGAGCCAAATATCTGTAGATCTTTGAAACAACAACTCTTGTTGTTAACATCACTCCACAAACCGTGATTTGATTCACTAGTATTGTAACCCTAGTGAAGAATTCGATATGCTCTCGCTATCTTCCATCTGAAGCAATTCAAATCTTCTTTTGTGAGTTTTTAATCTCACCTATTTCACCTTTCCTTCGCCTCCAAAAGATTTCTTAAGAATCTCCTAGGCTTCTTTACATATTCTACATCATTAACCTTTTCGAAATTGTCTGAACTCATACATTGATGAATTATAAATAGAGCTTTATAATTCTTTGTCTTCGATACTTTGTATTCTGTATGTTCTTCTTCTGACGCATCTTCTTCAAGCGGTTCTAATCCAAGTTTTACAAGATCCCAAAAACCTTGAAAACAGAATATAACCTTCATATGTTTACATCAATTCTCATAGCTATCACCTTTTAGAATTTGAAGACTTGCTGGAAAATTCTCATTCGCATAATTCATGGCCATTGTGATTTTCTTCTTCCCTTGATCGTTCGACTAGAGCTCTTGATACCATATGTTGAAAATCCACCAAAATCTATGAAAAATTTATATCAATCTTGACAAACAAGATTGTTATCACCATACAATGACAATGAAAAGAAAATTTAAGAAGAAAAAAGATTAGGGTTTCTGTAGAGTTTCTCTCTGCCGACAAACTGTGGAAATCTTTATTCATTTATAACTGTAAATTCTGTGAATACTCTATGAGTCGACTCGTTACAAAAATAGGGGTTACTCTCTCTATTTATAATGAGCTTTCTTTTTTTCTAAGTTAAAAAGTCCAAAACTATAAAAGTCCAGAATACCTTTTTAAACCTAAATCGAAATATGTGTTTAGCAACTTACTTACAACACTTCGACGGCTAACAACTCAACATACTAAATTTTTTGACACACTTTGTGTCGAACAACAACCTGCTTCGACACACCTTATGTCAAGCAAGACACAAGAAATTACACTTTCAACAATTGACACCGCAACGACGATAGTAGTTAATGTTACATTACTAGTATCAATCGAAATCGGATAAGTCTTTATATGGCTGCAACGTGGCTACGACCTCTCCCTATAGAAATGCAGAGCATTTGGGACAATTTTCTAAAAAAGTGGGCACGTATGTATCATCTTTTTGTCATTCATTGATTAACTAGTAAAGATCTGATGTTCTTGCACAAGTAGATGAAAGTTATAAAAATAATGCAAAATATAAAAATGAAAGTAGAGATAGAATAGATTTATACATTATACATACAAAAAATGACATCCTTATGCAGTATGCATCCGTGCTTCAAATTATAATGACTAGTATTTTCTTGAAAAATGCAAGCCAATTGATGAAGCTTTGTAAATAACAGAAATTACAGAATTACAAACATTGGCTACTATTTTGGATTTTATCTGCCCTCTCTTGGGAAGTGGTCTTGATCCTCCTGAGCTTCTAAACTTGTTCACCTTTGCAATTTCTGATGTTTGAAAATGATGCACATTAGTAGCATTCATTTTGTTAAATAAATAGGTTTAGCAGGAAGAATTAATCTGTTTCTCAAAAATGGTGATATGAATGATAAAAGAAAAAAGTGTGTGTGAGTTTATATAGATCACTCAATTATCATACAAATGGAATACCGGGATATGTATATAAGCCCTGTGGGCTATAAACTGAAAGCTGATTTATGAGTAACCAATAATGAATAAAAAAAGTATAGTTCATTTAATAATTGAATAATAGAGTCAATTTTGAAAAGTAAGAGAGTTTGTTTGTATTTCATTTACCAGTTGTGGTTAACATAATAAACACATTCATATACAGTAAAGAGCCTAAGAATTTAGAAATTTTCATATACTATATTTTTCAGGAATGGAGCCAAACCAACTCAATGTCTCACTGTGACCATGTGTTACATGTCCATAAACAAATCATTAATACCAGCTCACCCTATAGGGCATAACCCAAAACAGGTTTTGTTGGTAACTTTAAAATACTAAACAAATTTAATGCTTGTTTGGTTTGGCGTTTGCAATCAGATTCAGTTTATAATATCACTGAGTTATGTCAACATTTGGTAGAGAAACAATGTGCTAGCAAGTGTCTCAGTTCCACAGGCATTAGGTAAAGAAGTTGAATCCGTTTTTCTCAAGCACATAGTATATTTTTTAAGACAAATTTGTTTTTTCTGTTTTGTTAATATATATATATAAAACACTGTGATATGAAGGTACAAAGAGATGTTGGCTCTAAAGGCAATGTTGGGCTGGCAAAGAGGAGAAAAACAAAAGCCCAAGGCCTCAAAGAGAAAGGAAAAATTCACTTTGGGCACGTGATTATGTAGGAATCATATTTGCACGATATAAATGTTGTATTCACTTAGCCTTTAGAAAAGTTTGTGTACTAAAGTTAGGATTATGGTACATGTGGCGAGTGAGAGGCTAGGAAAGGAAATGACTCATTTATACTTTTTTATGTGTTAAAATAATCCTTTATTTACAATTTTAATGTATCAATTATTATTATTATTTTATTATTATGTATTTATTTATTAACTTTTATTTTATTCAACTATTCTATTAACTATAATTAATAGGGGTATTCTAATAAATGATATTAATTTTTTCACAAAAATCAATACATTCAAACATTTTCTTAAAACTGCGCATTGCTCAAATATCATACTTATTATGAGACGGAGGGAGTATGAAGTATCATTGATATAATCAATTGAAAATGACATTATAATTAATACAAATTTATTTCTCACTTTATTCTTGAGTTGGTACGGTTCAAAAGTATTGGTGCTCTCATCAATAGCAACAATAGTCTGAGTTTGTTCAAGTAGTTTCATTCCATCCAATCACTTGCTCACCACTTGGTTAGAAATTGTCCACACCTTTAAACTTTGTTTCGGTCCAACCACATGCTCTCTTATTTCTCAACATTTTTGAAATCTATTGTGACAAATGTCACATTTGAATCCCTATACAACTTTGTTTCAAGGGTCAAACATCTAATTTGTCTTTAAGTATCTTAATTTTGGAATTGGATAAGATGTCTGTGTGTACACAAAAGTTGGTCCAAAACTTGGTTCGACCTATTGTTGGACCTAGAATATTTTCAACTCAAGTATTCTTTTAATGTGATTCTTTTTACATTTGATTCTTCATCATAAGGAGATCATTTGGCACGAAGAACATTTGGCACGAAGACATAGTTTCCCTTTGTCCACATGTCTTCCACGCCTCTCACCACATATGTTCGCTTCATTGATAACTTGCACACATCTATTGTCCATCAATGGATAAATTCCACCTTACAACCTTTTACCAATGATCATCCCATACCTGGCCATCAGTCTATATCACCCAATGGACCACATCATTCCTCTCAAACCTTCTTCATCGCCACAACGTCCTTTTCCCCTCCACAACTACACCTGAGACCTCCTCATCACCTACCCCACTAGATCAGCCTACACCCCCTACTAGGACTATGGACACCCATAGCATGTTGAGTATCTACAAACCCATAAAACTACTAATCCCAAACGACCATCTAACCTCTTTCTAAAAATCTCAAACTAGCCCTATTTGACCCAAATTGAAAATCTGCAATTCAGTCAAAACTTAATTCTCTTATTAAGAATAATATGTGAGATCTGGTTCAACAATCTTGTGATGTTAACATTATATATTGTAAGTGTATTTTTGTCATAAAAAGAAATCTAATGGTAGTTTTGAGCGTTACAAAGCGCGTCTTGTAGATCACAAATTATAAGTGTAGATTGTGATGAGAGATTTAGTCATGTGGTAAAACTAGCAACTATTCACATTACTCTCGCCATTTCTCTACCTAAGTCATGGCCTATTCATTAGCTAGATGTTCATAAAGCATTTCTACATGATCTTTGTGAGACATCTTATATGCATCATCCACTGAGTTTTCATGATACTCATCACCCAGATTATGTTTGCCGCTTGCGCAAATCACTTTATGGTCTTAAGGAAGTGTCTCTTGCCTGGTACCAGCACTTTGTTAAATTTGTATCCACCATTGAATTTCAGCAAAACAACTATGATCACTCATTCTTCATCTATTATCGTGGTTCCGACATAGCTTACATCTTAATTTATATTGGTGAAATCATTCTCATCACCTCCTCTCATGACCTACATAAATCTATCATGGCCCTCCTTGCTTTTGAGTATTCTATGAAGGATATTGGACCGCTGAGCTATTTCTTAAGTATTGTAGTGACCAAACATGCAAAAGGATTGTTTCTTAGTTAGAGTACCTACACCAACGATATTATTGCTCGAGCAAGTATGGCCTCATCCAAACCATCTACGACTCTAGTTAACACAAAGTAGAATCTCAATACCTTTTTCGACACTCCATGTGATGATCATACATTATATCAGAGTCTTGTCAATGCTTTGTAGTATCTCATATATACTCGTCTTGGCATATCTTTTATTGTTCAATAGGCGTGTCTTCACATGCATGATCCTTGCAATGAGCATATGCTTGCACTAAAATGCATCATGTGTTACATTCAGAGCATCTTACAATAGTGTTGATAGTTGTATGAGAGAGCCAACTCACACGAGATAGAAGACTCTGTGTATAAGTATTATGTTTAAGGTTTAATGATTGTATTTATCCCGCTAGGAAAGAAGTATTTAAAGAGATCCTTAGACCTAAATTTTCTTGAAAATAATAACCGTCCACTTGATCAAGAGGATCTACTCTACGCCTACAACATGACAAATTAATCTTTGAATCGCAATGAAGAGATGTATCTATATTTAATTTCTGATAACATTTTAAACCGAATGAATTTAATTAAGGCTAAGTCCAACCATTAAAATAATCAAAATTAAAAATTTGTCTATTTCATAGACATCATTAACATTAATCTCTATTTCTATTTCTTTTAGGATGTTAATACAATATTTTCAAATGTCTATTTCACATGCAAAAATGTACATACATTTTCTCAAAAGAAAACGAAGTTTGACCCGTGAAGAGTATCGACAATAGCATCATGAGATTGTACACGTGTCATGTTTCTATGATCAGAAATCTTCACGAGAATGCTATAATATATTGTTAGGTCACATAGACACATTCAAACAAACTTCCGTGACCAATGTGGGACCCATCCAAACACTCTTATTGCCCACTCAAAACCCATAATCTATACTGCCCATACCACTTTCTCTTCTACACCTTAAAATAGAACCTATAGTGAACCACTAAAAATTTCAAAGGTATAACAACCACACACATTAAGGAGAAAATATATAATAAAATAGCTAGAACATGGAAGGCAAAAGAAAGTGGAACTCAAAAGTGCAAAATGGTCTTCATAGATATAAATTCCATATAAAGAATTTCTCTCTAGTTATTTAAATAAATTTAGTTTGTAGTTTCTGTGCAGAAACATTTCATTTTCAAACTCGCGATATTTTATTTATTTATCGATCTGTAAAATTTCAGCTACTAGATTATTTGACAAGAAAAAAAATAAAATAAATAAATATATATATATATATATATATATATATAGACTATGTTTAGTTGATAGCATGTTTTCAAACTCCACTATATATATATATATATATATATATATATATATATATATATATATATAGTAGACTATGTTTAGTTGATAGCATGTTTTCAAACTCCACTAGGCAATTCATTATTTTTCTTTAGATCAACATTAGAGAACTAGCATGCCAGCCTTCACAAAATACCAAACTTCCAAGAATACATACATTTTGTCACATGATGAAACGAACTACATTAAGAAAGTTGATAATTTAAGCTAAAAAAAGGACTATAACTTAATGTAGAAATGCATTATTATTGACTTATAGACTAAACCAACTTAACAAATTCCAACCACAATGCAATAGTTTGGTCTAGTAAATTCTGTTTAATCTTAACCAATGAAATGCAACTTTATCACATTCCTCTTAATGTTATCACATGACAGAATAAGAAATATAATTTGTGGTTGAGTGGGTGGAATGAGGAAAGCAAAATATAATGCTTAATAATCACTTCCAATATATATACACACACACATAGACCTATACATGTATCTATAGCTCAACATTGCTTAACTCTCATATTTCTTCCTATGGATGTGGTATTGTTGTTACTGCCTCTATTGGTTGCTTTGCTAAGCTTGAGCTTAGTCGAGAGCCGGAAAACACCGGCTGTGGAGCACTATGTTGAGTACTGTGCTGTGAGCTGCAGAGCTTACAGTGCCTCAGTGACGGAGTTTGGAGCGGTTGGCGATGGACAAACTTCGAACACGCGGGCCTTTCAGGCGGCCGTAGATCATCTGAGTCAGTACTCGTCAAACGGAGGGTCTCAACTTTATGTTCCACCAGGAAGATGGTTGACTGGTAGCTTTAATCTCACCAGTCATTTCACTTTGTTCCTACACAAAGATGCTGTCATTCTTGCCTCTCAGGTTTGGTTATAGTTTAACTAGTCTTCTACATCTATATGAATATGCAAATGTTATGTAATTGAAGTGCTTTGAATGCTGATATTATGTTTGTGATGTGATGTGTTAGGATGAAAGTGAGTGGCCGGTGATCGAGCCCTTACCGTCTTATGGTCGAGGGAGGGACACTCAAGGCGGAAGGTATAGCAGTCTGATTTTCGGAACCAACCTCACTGATATAGTCATAACAGGTAATTTTTAAGATTGAAGATTGTTGTCTGTTTACCTGCTATTTCTGAATAATCGAAGATTGAACCGTATAATCCGGTTATGCTTTTGGGAACTAAAATTTGGTTGCTTTAACTATGAATTCGAATAGGGGACAATGGAACATTAGATGGACAAGGTGAAGTGTGGTGGCAAAAGTTTCATAAGGGGGAGCTTAGTTATACCAGGCCTTACCTGATTGAAATCATGCACTCAGATGATATTCAGATATCAAATCTCACTCTGGTTAATTCTCCATCCTGGAATATTCATCCAGTTTATAGCAGGTTCGTCTTTTTCTCGTTGCGGTGTCTATCTATTATCAATCTACTACATTATTTTTCTGATATAAAGAAATTGAATGCAGCAACATTGTTGTTCGAGGCATCACGATTCTCGCTCCTGTGACTTCGCCAAATACAGACGGGATCAACCCTGGTAAGTTAAGTTAGTATATGTGTCTTTTCGAAGATGCTGCGATGTATAGTATAGTATAGTATATCCGCGACTGATTATGGTTTATGGTTTATGACGCAGACTCTTGCACGAACACGCGGATTGAGGACTGTTATATAGTGTCCGGAGATGACTGTGTGGCTGTGAAGAGTGGTTGGGATGAGTATGGTATAGCTTATGGAATGCCAACTAAGCAGCTGGTGGTTAGAAGACTCACTTGCATTTCTCCAACCAGTGCTGTGATTGCTTTAGGGAGCGAAATGTCGGGTGGTATTGAAGACGTACGGGCTGAGGACATTCTAGCAATTGATTCCGAATCGGGAGTTAGGATCAAAACTGCTGTTGGAAGAGGAGGATATGTGAGGGACATATATGTTCGAAGAATGACGATGAATACCATGAAATGGGCGTTTTGGATGACAGGAGATTATGGCTCTCATGCCGATAACAACTATGATCCTAACGCGATTCCTGTGGTTCAGAATATCAATTACCGCGATATGGTTGCTGAAAACGTGACCATGGCTGCGAAGTTGGAGGGTATATCTAATGCTCCGTTCACCGGAATCTGCATATCCAATGTAACCATTGGACTAGCAAAGAAGGCGAAAAAACTACCGTGGAATTGCACCAATATCGTCGGGATTTCAAGTGGTGTCACCCCTGTGCCATGTGGCCTGTTGCCAGACCAAGGAGTAGAGGGTATTGCGGCATGCAACTTCCCAGAAGGAAGTTTGCCTATCGAAGAAAATGTCGAGGTTCAAACATGTACTTATAGAATAAATTTGTGATGATTGTATAGAAGCGGCGGCTCGATTTTAAGGGAACAATCCAAACAATGTAATACTTCCAAAAACTGTTTGTTTGAGACTTATTACAGATTTTCTGTTAGTCCTTTTCTATAATGCTAAACAAATTACTTATCCAAACTCATCAAATTTATCAATGAAACAAGAAGAATCATTGGTGAAGGAAGGAATCTTCATATCTAACAAATGTTACCAGATACATAATTGAAACTTAAAAAACGCGGTTTAAAGATAAACATCAGGTATTATGAAATAAGCTCGATGTCCATGACAGACTCGTCGCAATTTCGCTATCATTTTTTTTTGTCCGTGACACCCTATTCCTCCTAACACAAACTTGAGAACAATACAACAGCTTTTTATTACTCGTATAAATGCGTGTAACATCCGATTTTCAAGAGAAGTTTCTTTCCATGTCGTAGTTTGGTTTTAGGATTAGATTACAAAGGAAGAGAGCTTCTGTCTTTAGCGAATCATCCGAACGACGATGGACAGGCAATAGAGGTTACATTTTACACAAAATAAGAAAGGGATTACTGACAAGGTGGATCTGGATTGAACTTCACAGATTCCTTCCATATGAGCTCCTTGATATGATCTTCAGTGCATGTTGGCTGATCAAAATCAAAAGTGAATGGCCTTGGACACACCGGTTCCTCGTTGGTGTTGTGAAGTGAGGAAAGATATGGGTGACACAGTGCCTCATCAACTGCAAATCAACGAAAATACTACATAAATATGATTATATGAAGCAAATGAAAGAAAACGTATTTAACAAGTCGGCTATAAATCTCCTCTACAAGCACGGACACCAGACACAACACTGACACTGACATGGACATGTCTTTTTTCAGAGGTGTCGGTGCTTACAGAGGTAATAAGTACCTGTGATGCGTTTGTTTGGATCAAAGATAAGCATCTTTTCTAACAGGTCGAGTGCCTCAGGTAACATGTTTGGGAATCTAGACGAGAATTTTTGCTTCCGGTATTGTTGAAACTGTCTAAAGTATCTTCTAGCATTGTCACTTCGGAGAAATCCAAGGCTGGCATCATCAGGCGAACCTATTAACTTTTATGCAGAAGGAAAAAAAAAGTGTCACGCATCTTTTGGCCATGAAATTTACAACCAAACTATAATATGAACTTAAATATGCACTCATTAACAACATTCAAGATGGAACCTGATATGTTTTCAAAGAGAGCTATCATAGCTTCAAATGCAATAATAATACATCAGTTAGAAACTTAGCAATGCTTCGGTCGAAGTTAAAAAAGGAAAACATCAAATGCAAACCTCTGTGATAAGCCTTAGTTGATGAACATAGTCTTTGCCAGGAAACAAGGGCTCTCTAGTCATAATTTCACCGAATATGCAACCAACAGACCAAACATCAATCGCAGACGTGTACTCAGAACAATTGAGGAGCAACTCCGGGGCACGGTACCATCTCGTGACAACATACTCAGTCATGAAATCAGTTTCAGATGTTGTCCTTGCCAAACCGAAGTCGCCAATTTTAAGGTCACAGTTTGTATTCACTAGTAAATTACTCGGCTTAAGATCACGGTGCAAAACATTAACCGAGTGCACGTATTTCAGCCCACGTAACAGCTGATATAAGAAGTACTGCAGAGTTTGTTTTAACACTTCATGTCAGAACTTAGCAAATATAATAGAGTTTCTCGGAAAAAAGTAATAGTCGACACGAAATTATGGTCGAACAATATGATTAGAAGCAAACCTGACAATGTTCTTCGCAGAGAGGTTGATCAGAATGAATTATATGATGGAGATTAGTGTCCATCAAATCATAAACAATGTATACATCATTAAACGCTTCTTTTTTCGGGGGTCGTATGATATCCTTGATGGCAATGATCTGTTAAAAACAATCTTCAGAAATTTATTTTAACAATCCCTAACTAACTCATGTCTAGTTTCATAATTCGCGCTTACATTTTGATGATCCATGTGACGGAGAAGCTTGATTTCTCTCAAAGTCCTTTTCGCATCAACTATATTGTCAAAAGCGTTACCAATCTTCTTAATGGCAACTTGTTCATGTGTATCGGAATTAACAGCAGCACTAAAAAAGAAGCATTGTTCAAGTGACAGTAAAATCATTTCCAACAATCAAACAAACAAACACCAAACTCATGCATTTACCTCGTTCTACGAAGTTCATGAAAGAAAGAAACAAAAAACGCTTACCAAACGATACCATATGCGCCTCTACCGATAGGACGAATGGGAGGCACGTACTTAGAAGACACCTCAAACAAGTTTCCATACACATTGTAGTGTGCATATTTACCACCATGAGTAAGAACCCTTTTGATTTTAGTGTCCCCAGAAGCCGAAGCAGAAGCAGAAGAGCTCGACTCTTTTGTTGCCATGTTGAAACTTGAACAAAGGGTCTTCACCTTTCCAATACACAAAACAAAAATTGTGAATTTCAAGAATCAAAGATAGAGTTTTCACTCAGCCACGCAAACATATACAAAAAGTATATGAAAATACAAAGGTACCTTTGTTCTTGGAACAATGTAATAGAAACTAATGTTGAAACATACAGAGAGAAACAAAACAATACAAAACAGAAACACAAGAAAGTGTAAAAAAGCAAATGTAGGATAAGTGTGACTCAAGAAACCTGAAATGGAGTTTTCTGGATCATGAGTATAATACTTGACTGTTGATAAGTCTACCTGTAAAAGGTAAAACAGAAACGTGATTTCTAAAAGTTTGCTTTTGAAGATTTATCACAAGATGCTTGCTTTGTATTCCATAATGGTTAAAACACTTGAGATGTCTAGAAACCATGCTGTTTTCTCTAATTAGGTTGGTGTTTTCACCTATAAGTTCTAACCACGTTTCACTGTGGATTCACAGATTGCATATGAATTGAAACTGTTGGAAACTGGTGGTGTGGTTGAGAAAACAACACGTATTGAAAACTTTATGCATGAAAAAGAAAAAGAAGGTAATGGATAATAAACTGAACATGAAATGAAAGAGATTAGTTATAAAGTCATGTACTGCAAACTCATGATCACGAATTTCGTTGAGCTTTTCTGTGTACATACATGTACTTTTCTGTGTACATGCACGTACTATATGTGTTTCATAGTGTGTGTATATATAAAGTTCTGAAGAGATTTTCTTTCCTCTCTATTTGAAATCAACTCTCTATATTAGGCATAGTTCGGTCTGTAGAAAATGAGAAGATTGTCTCAACTAGTGTTTGTGCTTGAAATTTGAATGCAGACATGCCATTCTTTGAATCGGTTTTGAGAGAAAAACTCATCTGATACCAAAATAACAACTCATATGATCCAGTTAACATCATTCGTAGTTCAGTTTAGTTTTGAATCATTAGTTTAAAAAATGTATGTTTGATTTGGATCGAGTATGGCCCGAATTTCAGACATAGGAAGTTGTAAACATATGAGCTTTGGCAATCATTGCAGAACAAATAAGAGAAAATAAGAGATTGGGGTGTATAGCCACAACAAAACACTTGGAAATTCAAAATTTTCATTGAATGATAAATACGAATAGAGTATCGTGACATGCCGATTAAACAACCTCTGAAGAGAATGTATAATAAACTTCAACTACAAGAAAACTGTGTTTCAAAAAACTAAATAGAAAACTTAAGGAGATATCATTATAATCTAAGCATCGTTTGAACTTGTTGGTGCTCCAAAACCACCAGATCCACGACCGAAGCCAGGCCTTCCACCAGGACCCTGCACAATAAGACAGCTCAATAGATTCAGGAAAATTTCCAACAAGGAAACAATGGGACTAAATCCAAAATAGTGGAACACCATTATATACACAGAACCAGAAACATATTTCTTCAAAAATTCTTCTAAGGAAATACAATACCTACTTATGAACATGAAGCCTACTACACTACATAGCTATGAAAACAACAAAAGCATCACAACTCAAAACGGGAGATGTAAACTACAATAATCAAAGTACACAATTCTGTATCGGTCAGAAATCAAGTTTTAAAAAAGGGCATCTAAGTACCATGAGGGGAAGCAACTGCAAATGAAATTTAAAAATTGACATAGCCATACACAAAATGCAGGGACACCATAGACAAGAAAATGATAGGATGCTACATTAGATACTATTTGTGTGTTTGGTTTGACAGAGGTAAGAATTGATTTTGATTAATATAGAGTTTAATGTAAACTAACTTATTTTTGGATATTTGAGTGTTAAATCATGTTTGGCGGCAAAAGCTACAATTAAAATCAAAACCACAACATCCTACAAGCCAAAATCATTTGCAAGTCCTCAAAATTCACAAATGCAGCTATGGCAGACATAGCGTGGCAATTTTCGGGCTCGTCACAATGGAAAATATCGGCCAATTTTACCAGCATTCAACCATAACCCAGTATAACGGCGCTATAAAGTATCTGCTTTCCACCATGGACAAAAAATGGGCTCTCCTAAGAACGAGTTCCTCCTATTCGACTGGTTTCAAGACTTTGCCCGGAGAATATACACACGCATAATTGAAATTTTAAAACATCTATACAAAACATAAATCAATTACAGATTTACTCCTCATCAAGGCAACAAGGCATTCTCTATACAAACATTATCTTAGATAGTAAACAAAGATAATAAACCTAGGCCACAAGCAAATCAATAACATGGAACTATAGTGGCATTGATATACACAATAAGCTTACACCAAATGAGGGTCTGTAATCAGCAGGAGCACCTCCCTTATCTCCTCCAAATTCACCAGCAGGTCCTCTAGGACCTCCACGGTACCCGTCACGGTCACCTCCAAATCTACGTTCACCTTCAAACCTCGGTGGACCCCTATTCATATATTAACAAATTTACAATCAACCACTTAATCAAATCAAAACCTAAAAAAACAAACACAATGCAAAAACCAATGAACGATAAACTACCTAGGGCGATCACCGGGTGGACCACCGAAAGGCCTCCCAGCAGGCTTAGCCTGTTTCTTCAAAGTAGCAGGCACAATTTCAGAAGGAAGATTCAGATAAGTTCTAAGAAACTCAATTCCATCATTAGTCAGGAACCAGTAATAATGCATCCACGCAAACGTTTCCCTAACATACTCCCTTGACTTGAAGCTTTGCATAAGCTTAATCACCTGCAAATTAGGAACATCGATTTCTGGGTGCTTTGCCAAGTTGAAATCTTTCTTAGCATAGCAAACACCCTCTGAACCCAACAATTCAAAAACACAAAAATAAGATCACACATCACACAAACGTATATGAACTATGATGATTCGTGTTGAATATACCTTGAAAGAGGTATTTGCAGATTTCTTTGCGATTCTTCTCTGATATGATCTGAACAATTGGCACAGATGAAGATGTTACGGAATGAAGAGAATGATGAAAATATAGAAGGGGTATGAACTTGATAACGTACCATGGTGTGGAGGGAGTGGAGAGACAACGAAAGACTCTTCTGCCGCAATATAAACCCTAAAACGAACTAGGTTGTGTTTTTTCTTGTTATAAATAACGATGTTTCATTTTTTGTGTTTTTTTGAATTTGTTTATAATAATGGGCCTATTCTTGGGTGATAGTGGGCTCAATGACTTTGGGTTTCTTTTACAAGCCCATAAAATTAATTTATTTGAAAATTTCTCTTTACACCATTGCTATTTCCCGAAAAATTAACATGCCACCCTCTCAAAAACAAATATTCCAAAATTACCTCTGGTTAGTTACAAACAATTTCTGGTAAATTTTAAAAAAATATCGATAATCTTTTTGAACAAAAAAAATTCGATACCAAATATTCCAGTGTATTAGAAAAAAAATTTGAAAAAATTCGGTATTTTCCTGAAATTTTCCAATTTATTTTTCTTGAGAAAAGATTTGAAATTTTTAAATATACTGAAATTTCAGGTATTTGACTGAAATTTTCCAAAAATTAAAAAAAAAATGAAATTTCTTGAAATATTTTTGAAATTTAGTGATTTTTCACAAAGGTATAATGGTAAAAATATACCCTTAGAAGGGTGACATGCATAACTGGCATAGGTGGTATGTTAATTTCTCCTACTTTCCCTAGACTTTGGCGAATTTTTTAAAGTGCCTCTTATTTTCGGAGACACATCTTTGGACATACCAAAAATCATTTTTATTATAAAAAAATTTAGAAAGGCATCTTCAAATTCTTAAAAAGGTTAGTTCGAAAATGCATTTTCAGACTAACTCCAATGTGAATTGTGACGATTTCAATGTGTTTTTACGTCGGTTTCAAATGGCACAATCTACCGTAAACAGAATGATTGAAACAAGCTTTTGAAAAACTATTTTTATATCTCAAATGTATATAATTTTTCTTAAAATCGAAACCTTGGTAGGAACATGTGTTGGCGGCATAGTGTTGGTAGCCAAAGATGTAATCCAATAAATATCACCTCTGAAAATTTGTTCTTAACTCTCTAAAATTGATTTATTTCTAACATCATTACAATCATATGTCATTGTAGTAGTGATATATATATATATATATATATATATATATATATATATATATATATATATATATATATATATATATATATATATATATATTAAATTACACCATTAAGAGGGAGATTAATTTTTGTTTAAACATAATGAACAACTTCAAACCTGTTAGGAATAATTGGATGATTTGTCTCCCAACAACTTCATTTCTTATTTAAATCAATATGTATTTATTATATTATTTATATGATGTCCTATAAATAGGACATATTTCATTGTATACGATTACACCAAATGAAATAATACAAAATCATTCTATCAGCACGAATCTCCAACTTTTAGAAGGTAATATCTTTTATTCTTTATCTATTATATATAAATATTGATTAGAAAAAGAAAATCAATGATGATTTTCATGCATCCTAGAAGGATTGCATGAATAAAACATCCATTAAGGATTTAAAAAAAAAACAAATTATTCATATAGTTCCTGAAGAACTTATCAAGCTATCCCTGAAGGATAGTCAAATAAATTATTTATAAAATTCCTGAAGAACTTTATCAAGCTATCCTGAAGGATAGTCAAATAAATTATTTATAAAATTCCTGAAGAACTTATCAAGTTATTCCTGAAGAATAGGAAAATAAATTATTTATATAGTTTCTGAAGAACCTATCAAGCTGAAGGATAGGTCAAATAAATTATTTATAAAATTCCTGAAGAACTTATCAAGTTATTCCTGAAGGATAGGAAAATAAATTAGAACTTATCAAGTTATCCCTGAAGGATAGGAAAATAAATTATTTATATAGTTTCTGAAGAACCTATCAAGCTGAAGGATAGGAAAATAAATTATTTATATAGTTATTGAAGAACCTATTGAGCTATCCCCGAAGGATAGAAAAATAAATTATTTATATAGTTTTTGAAAAATCTATCAAGCTAACCAAAAATTAGCAAAAAGATTGCATCAATAATATTATCCAATTCGAAAAAAATGGTTAGCAAAAAGATTGCATCTATAATATTATCCAATTTGAAAAGGATTTAAAGAATAATATTGAATATCTCAAAAGGATTCCATAAATACTTTTAAAAAAAATAATTGTTATTCTAAAAGAATGGCGAATTCTACACACAAAAAAAAAAGCATCAATTATGTTAAAAATTAGCATATCCAATTTGAGGAGGATTGAAAGAATAATATTGAATATCTCTTCATAAATATTTTTTGTTATATCAATCTAAAAATTTGTGACACAAGTAATTTTAACGCATTCCAGAAGAATGATTATATTTTTTTTAGATCATTGTTTATAAAAATAATAATTTTAACACATATGGATAATCATCCCAGAAGAATGATTATAATTTTTAGATCATCACTTATTAGCTAATAATTTTAGCGCATCCCAGAAAAATGATTATATTGATTTTAGATTATTGTCTATAAACGTTTATATTATTTTAAATTTTTTTTCTCTAAAATTTAACATTACTAACAATTAGTGTTTATTTAGAAAGTTATTATTTTGTTGAATGTAAATATGAAGCATGTTTCTGATAGTAATTTGACGAATGAAGATTTTAAAATGTAGATTTATCCATTAATATTTTAAAATTAAAATTTTGTTATATTAGAAAGTTTTGTGAGTATAAAATTTATTAATATCTATTTTAACGTGAGTAGAATATATATTATTATGGGCTATGCATATAATATTTATATCATAAAAAAACTATATATACATATCTAGTATTTATATATATATATATATATATATATATATATATATATATATATATATATATATATATATATATATATATATATATATATATATATATATATATATATATATATATATATATATATATATATATATATATATATATATATATATATATATATATATATATATATATATATATATATATTGAGGTAAACAATTGAAAATGAAATAGAAATTTGGATATAAATTTAGTATTGATGTATATATTTTTGGGCAATTTATAAAATCATAAAATATTTATGAGATATCATAAATTATTATATATGGTAATTTTGGATTAATCATTATATTAGAATGATATGATAATATTAATGAAATTGATCTTATTATAATACATATTTATGTGCAATGAATGAGTAATTGGTGTTTAATTTATTTAATAAGTTTTGTAAAATATCTTATGATGATAAAATTAATACAATAGTGATAATTAAATATACATTCAAAAAAATAAATAAATATATAAGTATATTTATTTATTGTTTATCTAATAAAAGTGGTGAATGAAAGTTATTTAGAGATTAATGATTTATTTATTTATTTAGAAGAAGAAAAATGTATTACCTTATTGGAGATGGTAGAATCAAGAAATAGAATTTATGAAAATTTCCTTCTAATTATTACAATAAGTTTTTATGGTTGTTCTAAATTTTCTTTTATAACAATACTAAAGTGTGTTTGCTGCTTGTTAATTTGCATAACTTGTGTCTTTAAAGTACGCTTATAACACATCATTAATTTTTTTCTTAGAATGAATAGTGACACTAACACTAGTAATGAAGATATGTGTCTTGTTGATAATGCAACTACACACATAATTTTCAAGAACAAAATATATTTATCTAATTTAGTGAATCGAAAGACTGATGTCAGTACTATATCTGGCACCTCAGAAATAATTGAAGGCTCCAGAAGAACCAATGCGGTTTTATATGAAGGAACAATATTGCACATCGAGAATGCATTATATTTCCACAAGTCTCAAAGAAATTTATTAAGTTTCAAAGATATTCTCCTAAATGAATGATGAGCCATGCATTACTATTCAAACTCTGATAGTATGTTAATAGAAAAGTATTCCTTTCATGTTGATTAATGACGTTTTATACTTCAAAATTTATTTTATAAATCTTGAACTTAGGGGAAGCCTCTGAACAAGCATAGATAAGTTTTGATAGTATAGAACTCAGGGGAGATCTTTATAGATAACTCTAAATCAATTTATGTGATTTAACTAAGTAAAAATTATTCATCAAAATACATGGTTTTGTCATCATAAAAAAGGGAGAGATTGTAAGAACAAAAGTTGGTTTTGCACATGGCCTTTAGTTTTGATGATAATAATAAGTTGTTTCTTAGAGAATAATTTTGCATCCTAATGGTTTTGTCTAGTGTGTAGATTTTCCTAACAAGTTCGAACTCTTAAAGAATGACGTGTGACATCATCAGCTTTTGGACTCAACACACTCTGACTGTAGAGAGATACAATGTGCGCTTTATAAAGATCTAGTCAAATTTTGGAACGCTTCTAAACAATAGTTTTGAAGAATGTTTGTATCAAAGCTTTTATCTATGACTTTGATTTGAAGAGCTTCTGAAGACTTCTCAAGCTCTGATGATTTTGCGCTCCAAGACTTTGAGATTCTAAAGAACAAGTTTTGAAGAGTCTGAAGATGTGGTTGTGAAGACTCTAAAGACGTGGTTGTGAAGATAAGTTTCTGAAGACTCACATTATGCTTTTGATCCTTCTAAACATGATTCATCAACACACATTCTAAAGTCAAAGTTTGTAAATTAGGGTTTTTCAGACAAAAGTCAACAGAACTTTGACCAAGCATAACTTTCACATACTTTACCAGAAATTTTTCCACCAAAGCTCATTCTAAAGGAAATTCAATTCTCTACAACTTCATGTCTCACAAGCTTTGGCCAAAAATGCTTCATTTGGAAGTTATGGATCAAAGCATTACAGGTCCTTTTAAAAGTCAACAAAAAGTCATGTTTTTGTAAAGAAGTGTTCATGAGCATGGAAATTTCAATGAAGATGAAACCAAAAGGAGTGGTTATAGGACATCTTGAGATTTCTAAAAAGTCCAATAACACCCAAAAATGTTGAAAATTGAGCAAGATACAAATTGTACAAGTTGATCATTTTTGAGGAGGTGCATGAAGAGAAATATTTGAAAAAATCAAATATTTTCTAAATGGGCCTAACTTTTCTTAGTTCAAACTTGTTTCTTATCTGAATTAGAACCTCCAAGCCCAAGGCCACGCCTTTTATCTTTTATATTTATTTATTTTGGATTTTTATTCATTTAAAACCAATTTAATTAAAATAAAAGATATAAAGTCAAAACATTAAGTGCAAGATTGATTTTCTCTCATTCTTGAGGTCCAAGCAAGCCCAAATAGCTGGCAATTTCGTGGAAAACATGATTGGTATGAAGATTGACAAATTTTTGGAAATATTGTATTTGTTTCTTCAATAAAATATTTTCCAATCAAAGCAAGATATTTTGACATAACTCTTGACCTAATTTCTTCCTCTATATATACATAACACATTCACAAGACTCAAGGACGAAACCCTAGCCTCTTACAAACCCTAAAAATTCTCCAAAATATTCATAAAAAGTTGCAAACTCAGATTCCAATTTCCAACCACTTTCAAGTCATTTCAGCCATCCATTCATGCTCCTGGGGTAAGTTTAAGTAAGTGCAGGTCAATAGCCACAACCAAATGTCTCTGAATCATGCCATCCATGAGCATTCATTTTCATATTTTTCTTGAATTCGTACTTTGCATTTTATCTTGTTTCAATGAAATTTAACCATACTAATGTGTTCATGAGGTTTGTTAGAGCAGGTTTGATCCATCGTTCGCAAGTTTTGACGTATAAATCACAAAACGTCATTGTTAGGGCACGAGTTTGGTGAAGTTTCGGGTTCCACGATATAAGTAGTTTTAGGACAAACTAACTTTACCATCGTGATCGCAGTGTCCAATACCATCGATCTGGGCTTTTTGTTTTCATTATTTGATTAATTTTGCAGGTTTTTCAGGTTTGGGACGGTCAGAGAAGACAACTGGAGCCCTAGTTCCGGTGAGGGACTCCGACGTTGACTCCCTGACCGCAGGCGTGGCACTATTCCTCCATATGATTGGCTATCATAATGAACCTGGGCCCCACGCGCGTGTATTTTAAAAAGATCTGATTTCATAAACTTATTTTCTCTTATATATTTATCCAGGTGCATAAATGAATAGATGTCTCACCGCCCCAGCGGTTCAACATGCGCGTGCTAGTCCCTTTCTCCCTCAGGTTATGGGTTCGAATCCCACCTTTTGCTATTTTTCACAATTTCTGATTTTTGTAGGATACCACATAAAAATAGATGGAGGCGTGTTATTGACAACACATGCAGCATGGTTGAGTGGTAAAATTTTGAACCAATGACCTCCAGGTCACGGGTTCAAACCTTGCAGGGACCAAATCCTCTTTTTTATCACTTTTCCTCTTAAATATTTCCTAACCATTTTCTTTTTCTCAATTTTATTTAATTTCCTTGCAAAATTAATTTAACTATTTTCATAAATCACAAAAAACAATTTAATTTCATAATTAGGTTAATTAAACATTTAATTAATTTTTGACATAAAAATAATTTATTTTTCTCATGATTTAAACTATTTTTCATAATTAATTAGTAATTAACTTAAAATTAGGTTTTACACATTAAAATCATTCCAAAAAATATCAAAAAATATTTTTCTTTTGCAATTAGGGTTTAGATATTTCTTTTTGCTGTTAGACATTTTTTCTGCAATTTATTTCTTTTATTTCGCATTTTAAATATTAGAAATCGATGTATAGGTCGCAAGGATATTTTTATAATAGCGTAGGATTTTATTTTCCGCCTTTACTTTCCGCACCTCTATTATGTAACTGCCCCAAAGTCATGTAATAGCGTAGGACTTTTATTTTCCGCACTTTACATTCCCGTAATTTACTTTCTGCATATATTAACTGCTAGTAATTAGGCGTGTATGGCAAGATTAACTCAATCAATCTAGACCACTAATAATCAAGATAAAATATCTGAACATAACTCACTCTTCACACATGCACCCACCTTAAGGTATCCTTTCTCGTTGCCTTTTGAATAATGGTCGTCTCCCTCGAACGTAGGAAATATCTTAGCTAAAACGCTTACAAACATATCATCATAGTCCCTTCGAATCAAAGATCATCGTCCCTCGATGACCTCGATTGTTGCCTACAAATATATGATCTCGGCCCTCGATTATTGCCTACGAAAAGTGATGATCGTTCCTACGAATATGCTAAGGTATCCCTACAAGTTGCCTTCTAAGACCATCCAATGTCCCTTCGAATGTCCCTTTACATCCAACGAATAAGGTTACCTATCAACTAATGGTATGGATAGCCTTATTTCTAAAGGAAAGCAAAATAACACGGAAACGACCGTTCTGAGTAGGTAAATAAGCCTCTTTTGCTTGCTCAATCAAAATGCTCTTTACACCTCAAAAATATTTTCAAAACACTTTGTATACATTCCAGCGTAAATCATTACAAAGTCTTTTCCAAAACAAAACATTTCCAAACACTTCGTATACATTCCAGCGATAATCATTACGAAGTCATAGAGAAATTCCCTTTTCAAAAATCTTTTCAAACACACACAAAAAGCAATTTGTAAAGTGAGCTAAGCACTTAAGAGCCCGTAGATAACTACGGATGAAAAGGGTGCTAATACCTTCCCTTTTCATAACTGCCTCCCATACTCAGAATCTAACGAAGGTCTTTTCATTTTCTTTTCGCCTTCCCTTAAATGGATAAAAGGAAAGTCGGTGGCGACTCTTGCTATCCGCAACATTTGCGATAAAACGCAAAACAAACAAGTCAGTTCTCCCACCATGTTACAATATGAATCGTATCTTTCACTCATACTTAGATCGATTTGTAGTCATATTCATTGATGATATCTTAATATATTCTAAATCAGAAGAGGAGCATTCCGAACATTTTCGTATTGTGTTGCAAGTGCTAAAGGAAAAGAAGTTATATGCAAAGTTGTCAAAGTGCAAATTTCGGTTGGAAAAGGTTAGTTTCCTTTGTCATGTTATCTCAGGTGGTGGAATTACTGTAGATCCATCTAAGGTATATACAGTGTTACAGTGGGAAACTCCAAAGTCAATTACAGAGATTAGGAGCTTCTTGGGGTTGGCGGGTTATTATAGGAGATTCATTGAAGGGTTTTCTATTTTATCACTACTGCTGACTCTGTTAACTTGTAAAGGAAAGTTGTTTATGTGGGACATTCAATGTGAAGAGAGTTTTATCGAGCTAAAGAAGAGATTGACAACGACTCTGATCTTAATTTTACCAAAACCTGATGAACCATTTATGGTGTATTGTGATGCTTCTAAATTGAGTTTAGGTGGAGTGCTTATGCAGGACAATAAATTAGTAGCTTATGCGTCGAGGCAATTGAGGACTCATGAAAGAAATTACCCCACTCACGATCTAGAATTAGCAGCAGTGGTGTTTGTACTAAAGATTTGGAGGCATTATCTTTACGACTCCATATTTGAAGTATTTAGTAAGCACAAGAGCTTGAAATATCTATTTAATCAGAAAGAGTTGAATATGAGGCAACAAAGATGGATAAAATTGTTAAAGGACTACAATTTTGGCTTGAATTACCACCCTGGTAAAGCTAATGTCGTGGCAGATGCTTTGAGTAGGAAGTCACTACATATGTCTGCAATGATGGTTCAAGAATTGGACTTAATTGAACAGTTTAGTGACATGTGTTTAGTGTGTGAAACGACACCGCAAAGTGTGAAGTTGGGAATGCTGAGAATTCATAATGACTTTCTAGATAAAATTAAAGAAGCTCAGAAGTTAGATGTGAAGTTGGTGGATTTGATGGTCGGGAATAATCAATCAAAAGATGATGACTTTAAGATAGACAACCAACGTGTGTTGAGGTTCTGAGGCAGAATTTGTATTCTTGACGATGTTGAGATGAAAAAGATGATTATGGAAGAATGTCATAGTAGTGACTTGAGTATTCATCTAGGAGCTACTAAGATGTATAGCAATTTGAAGAAATTGTTTTGGTGGCCTAGATTGAAACGGGATGTAGCACAGTTCATGTACGCGTGATTGACTTGTCAGAAATCGAAAGTCGAACATCAGAGGCCGACAGGATTGTTAGAACCGTTGGAAGTTTTGGAATGGAAGTGGGATAATATATCCATGGACTTTGTGACGGGATTGCCTACTACTCAGAGAGGACATGATACAATTTGGGTGATCGTTGATAGACTAATGAAATTAGCTCATTTCATTCCGATTAGTATCAACTTTCCTGTTCCGAAATTGGCAGAGATTTACCTTCGAGTAATTGTGAAGCTGTACGGTGTTCTGTCAAGCGTTGTGTCAGACAGAGACCCAAGATTTACATCTGATTTCTGGAAGAGTTTACAGGATGTGTTGGGTTTAAAGTTAAAGTTGAGTTCAACATATCACCCACAGACAGATGGTCAAATAGAGAGGATTATTCAGACATTGGAGGATTTGTTGAGAGCTTGTGTTCTTGATCAGGGAGGTGCATGGGATAGTCATCTTTCGTTGATTGAGTTCACTTATAATAATAATTTTCATTCTAGCATTGGAATGGCACCATTCGAGGTGTTGTATGGTTGGAGGTGCAAAACGCCCTTGTGTTGGTACGAAACTGGTGAGAGCATAGTGCTTGGACCGGAAATGGTGTGAGAAACTACAGAGAATGTGAAATTGATCTAGGAAAGGATGAAGACTTCTCAAAGTAGACAGAAGAGTTATCATGACAATAGAAGGAAGGAACTTGAGTTTCAAGAAGGAGACCATGTGTTCCTGAGAGTATCCCCGATAACTGGTGTGAGACGGGCATTAAAAGCTAAAAGTTGACTCCTCGATTTATTGGTCCATATCAGATTTCGAAGAAAGTATGGACCATCGCATATAGATTGGCCTTGCCACCTAAATTGTCCAATTTGCACGATGTGTTCCATGTGTCGCAACTTCGGAAGTATAACCTAGATCCATCGTATGAGATTCTGATGGATGATATACAAGTGCGGGATGACCTTACCATTGAAACTGCACCTGTGAGGATTGAAGGTTGCGAGATAAAGAAGATGAGGGGCAAGGAGATTTCTATTGTGAAAGTAGTTTGGAAAGGTGTTACTGGAGAGAATGCGGCGTGGGAGTTAGAAATCAAGATGCAAGAGGCTTATCTAGAGTTATTTGTATTAGGTAATTTTTGAGGACGAAAATCCTTTAAGTGGGGGAGAGTTGTAATGCCCCGATTAAATTTAGATTATTTTATTCAATAATGTGATGCGCTTATTTGTATTGAAAAGTCTTAAGAATGTGTTAGGATGCAAATAGTAGAAATTAGAAGTTGAAGTGTTGTGAGAATATTGATAATATTAGCATTATTATTATCATTGTTATTATTATTGCTATTTTATTATTATAGATAGAATAATATTTATAATATTAGTAGTTAATTATTTAAATAAGATAAGGGTAGTATGGTAAAGTTGAACGACATTAGTGAGAATATGATGGGAATAACCATATTAAGGGTCCTAGGGGTAAAATTGGACTTAAGAGAAAATTGGGAATTAGGTATTATCATAGTACGGTTGTGAGAATAAAGAAGAAGGAAGATCACCATAGAACGAGAGAAAGGAAGAGCGATATCAAGGGAAATTTCACAATCTTGGAAGATCGAAGCTTCGAATCAAGGTAAGGGGGTGAATGGATTCTTTAATTGGTGACTATATCATGAGAAGGTAGTGAGGGTTCCTTTCCCTCTTAGGTATTGTATAATTGTATGATTTATTTTGTTGAATTGATTTGATGTATGAGAGTTGTGTTCATATATACAATTGTAATATTTTGTTGTTGTTGTTGTTATTGGGATGATTATGTGTTGTATTGATTATTGTATAGAAACCCAATCCAGAAATTATAGGTGATGAAGGCTAAGAATTCAAGGGTTTGATGGTTGATTTTGACCTATAATTAATTCCTAGGTAGTAGTGTGCTAAATTGTACTGATAAGTGAAGAATATATGTGTTTAGAACATGTTTTAGGACTTGTAATATGAAGCAAACCGCAAAATTGGACTGGTGTAGTGCATAAATTGTAGTAGGAAAATCCTGATCACGCAGGATCGTCGGGCGATGCAGGAAGCGTCGCCGGGAGGCGATGGTTTTTCCAGGAGAGTCAAGGGGTGAGAGAAGGAGTATATTTTGTTTAGCCTTTGGAGGGTCTCACCTCAAGGTCGCTGAGCGAGAAGTGACGCGAGAACATTTTCGCCAGGCGACGTAAGGGATCTGTCGGGCGACGGAGGGCTGAGCCGGTTGGCTATTTTGGACTTTTCTTAGGAATCCGATTAATGTACTATTCAAAAACTAGGTAGTCATTATTATGAACCTTGAATTGAAATAGTAAATAGAGGGATAAAGTCATAAAGTTAAGGTCTAGAATAAGAATAGGTTTGATTGCTCTTACCAGAATCTAATTGATGTGTTGTTAATAACGATTGTTTAGTTATGGTGTTTATGGCGTCGATGAATGTGATGGTGATGATGTGATTTGCCTAAAATTGGCATAGTGACGAAAGCTTGTGCATTGCGTGTTATATAATTATGTTGTTTCACGATCATATGGCATTGCATTTGGTGACGAGGGTTTAATGCTCTGTATGGTGACGAGGGCTTAATGCTTTGTATGATGACGAGGGCTTAATGCTCTAGAATGCCTAAATGGATTTGTGAAGATGGCTTATACCCTGATGGTACCACATGCATTACATTGCATTAGAATTCATGATGTTGCATAAATGTAAATTGTTGATGAGAAATAAAGGTGATTAATGTGTGGTGATGTATTATGATGTGTTGTGATTTTGTTACGTGAGTTAACTATTGTGTTGTTGTGTCTGTGCTTATCTTTCACCATATAATTATTGTATGAAATTCCCACCCCTTTTGTGTTGTTGTGTCTGTGTTTATTCAGGAGTACAGATAACCAGGTACAAGAGTAGTGCTTGGAGAGAGTGTTATCTGACTGAGTCTTAGGAGTCGCTCTGATACGTAACACGAGATTCGGGAATTTGTTATGTCTTTTATTTGTTTTGTTGTTACGAATATTACTTTAAGAATTTTGTTGAACCACGTGCTTTGTGGAGTTTGATTTGATGTTGAGGCTAGAAAGCCATAAAGACTAGATTAATTTGTTTTCCGCTGCATGAATATTTATTTTGAAATAAAGTATTTTTGGAACTTTACGAGGATTTTGAAAATCATGTGACATCCCATTTTGTGGATCAATCTGATAATTGCCGTGTATTTTACTATATTTATTAGTATTGGGAAATGGGGTGTTATACATACCAATATTGAAATACACATACGAAGCCTCGTGTATAAGGATGAAGTTATGGAGAGGAAATGCGAAGATGATACAAAACCTCTTTCTCAAATTAGGTTAGCGGAAGAAAAACATCCAAATCTTGACATAAAAATGGACATAACACCCTTCAAAATTATGAAATATCATTTTTTTCAACTGGAAATAGTGAGATTTCCCAATCACAAGAAACCCATATTTCTATAGGATCAAACAACATTTCCTTCCCTGGAATAAAAGAAGACTTGTGGGCTATATACATTGTTTTGACCGAATAATAATCTTTCACAGTGATCGCCACCATCAAAATCAGCGGGTCAAGTAAAAATTGAATATTTACGAAATATGAGAAAGCAATGAGGAGAAAATAGACAAGTATGAAGCAACGACACAAAAATAAACTGGGAAGTAACGTCTAAAATCTAGTAAGAAAGGCAAAATGAAGATCAACCGTATATATCAAATAATCTGAGGGTAACACACTTTTTGTCACGTTAATCCACACGAGAATAAAAAACACTTGAGTAATCTAGGTGGGGTAATCGATTCCTAACCCACGTACCTAAGGTGACATGTTGACTAATAAGAGAGACAATGAATCAACGGTAAGAAAACATTAAATGCGCTCATTGTTTTTGTGAAGCAATCCAAATGTTTCAATTTTTTAAGCAACTGAGGTATGTCTTTAATGTGATTGGCCAATCGCTTAGGTAATATTTTGCACTAATGCAATCGATTGGGTGAAGTGCCAATCGATTGGTAAGAACAAAAATATGCCTATGTCTTTCATGACAACTCCCAAATTATCTGGCCCGACTTTAAGGAATTTTTAGAAATATTTTCTTGAGAAAATAAGTTTAAAAGGTTTTTTTAGTATCTGTGTGGGGGTTCTATTAGTCATATAACTCTACAAGAAAACCCAATTTCTTTTACAATATTATTCATTCAGACGCACTTGGGCGAGCTTTCACATCCTTCAATACTTGTCACATGATTCCACCTTGTAGACACCCCTACGAGAAAACCTTGACACTCTTACAATATTATTCACTTAGTCTCCCTTGGGAAATCTTTCTTATCCTAGAGACTTTTCAAATAATTCCACCTTATAGACACTTGCTTGAACTTTACTTTAAGATGAGGCTTGAGTTATGTTTCATTTAGATGCCATCATCAGAGAATGCATCTTATAAATCCTATTGATCTGGTTGCACCTTTAACTACTTTATTCTTGACTTTAGTTGTCATCATCAAAGACTAATTGTCATCATCAAAATCATGTTCATCTTCAATAAAGCTTCTTTGACCAATGACCTTAAAAACATGTCTTCATTCACAAAAGAAGTTGGGAGTTGTCTTCATTCATTGGTAGAAAAATAACTCAGACAAGTCTTTGTCATATCCCAATTAATAGTGTTGTAGAATTGATGCTTGGAGTAAGATTATTGGGTCTATCATGTTTTTTATATCAATATCATTGAATATATTGAGTGTTAGCAGTTGATTAATCTACATAAAAAAAGGATTATTGTTTTAGATCCTTGTTTGCTAAAGCATTGGCCTGTTGATGGTCAAATTAATAATAATTCGTTGTCTCAAAATAAGTGTATCTTTAATTTTAAAATAGTGGAAGATGTTAGTGTTTCCGATGATGAAAATCATTAAAGAGTGGAGTAGACATAACGAGGAAGAATTGGCAAAGCACTATATATCTGATGTAATTTTTCTCTCCTTATCTCTTTTATATCATTATTTATATTAGTTATTGTTCATCATTAGAATGTCATCTAGAATTAGATCTTGCTTATAATGTTTTATCATATAAGTGCTGGTATGTGATGCATTTAATTCATTAAATAATCACTCATTGAATTAAGAATGTACGGTCTCTAAGTCATTCATTAAATTGCTTTTCAAAGTAACATTAAGTTCCCTAATATTGATGATATTGATTGAATCATTGATTTTATGATAATAAGAAAACATACAATTTTGAATCCATCCTATCTATGTTTTTGCTTCCACTTATTTCGTTTTTAGTTCGCACTTTTAACTTTGATTTCATAAAAGTAAATGTTACTTAAACTGGTTTAAAAAGGGAAGAAGTATATTCAAACCCTTTTCTAGACCGTCTCATCTCCTTATTCTCGCTTATCTACAATCTGATTCTTTTTACTAACAACAATATTCTCAATTGAGATAACAAATTTTAAGGGTTTACCTTAAACAAAAGTAAGAGGATTTTCAATAGGAGAACTCTCAGTGTTGACAACAACGTAAGGAGGATTGTGAGTCTATTTAGGTTCACTAAATGCTTCAATGTTCCTAAGTGTTTCAGTGGCACCACCTGTTAGGTCAGACATAGAAAGGAGAATATAATCATTTTCCTTTTTAAAGTCTTACTCTTGAACTCCTTAGGCTTGGCAACACCTCCAAACATACCATCAATATTTTCTTCAATTGATATGCCCTTACGAAATCCATGAGCATTTGTAACAACAACATCCTTTTTGGAGGCTTTTGTTTTCAAAGTCTTCTTATCATTTATGTACGTGTTCATCCCTCTTCTTGTTCCCACTATGTTGTCAGAGGGATTCAATACATTTGCTAAGGAAAGTGAAGGGTTAGGGAGAAGTTTGAGGCGCAAAAGAAAAAAAAAAAAAGAATATGTACTTTTTGAATATTTATACAAACTAACATTTTTGTGTTGGGGTGAAGGATATAAGTGACCATTCTTGTTACGTGTGGGCCGATAAAGATTCCAATAGGCCCAAAACCCATTCATCCACACTTTTAATAATTGTTATAAGATAATAACACAAAGTCCTAAAGTTGATCAAATATTTTCAAATTGGATAACATCAAGAGGTTTTGTGAATATATCAACAAATTGTTTGTCTGTTCGAACATGCTCAAGGGTGATTTTTCGTTCGAACATGTTTAAGGGTGATTTTGTTTTCTTTAACTAGTTGCCTGATGAAATGATGACACATATCAATATTTTTGGTTTCACTGTGTTGGACATGATTTTAAGAGATATTTGATAGCATTGAAGTTGTCATAGTATAATGTCATGACATCTTGTGTCACATTACATTCTTTTAGCATATGTTTCGTCCATAACAATTTAGTGCAACTAATTGAAAGGGAACCCTATTTATGCTTTTTATTGAACCAAAAAACTAAATTGTTCCTTAAAAACAAACATTCACTGGATTTGTTTTTCTGATCTTCAACATTGCCTTCCCAGTCAACATTTTAATATCCAACTAGACATGAGTTTGTATTGAAGGAGTACAAAGTCCATAATCAGATGTTCAATGTATTCAATGATACACTTGACCTATATAAGGTGACTGGTCTTCGAATTGGCTTGATAGCAAGGACATACGCCTACAGAAAAAGTAATGTCAAGAAAATTGGAACTGAGATACCAAATTCTATCAATCATACTCTGGTAGATACTTTGATCAATAATTACTCGTTCATCTTTTAATAGTTTGATATGAATGGAAGCAGATGTGTGTTTTGTGTCAAGCATTTTCCAAGCCAAAATTCTTTACAAAGTTCTTATCATATTTACTTTATGTCATCGTTCATTTGTTTCATCTGGGAGTCAAGAAAATAGGTAAGCTCGCCAACCATGGTCATTTCAAATTGACAAAATAATCCACCATTGTATTTGACATCCCTCCAAATACAATATCGTAAACATATAATCGAGCTATCAAAAGATTCTCATTTTCCTTCTACATAATCAAAGTCTTATCAATTCCCCTATAGAGATAACCATGCATAGTATATACCCAAAATTCATCATTCAGGACTTTTTCACATTCTTGGGTTCAATTTTTGAAATAAACACATATTCAGGATCATCCCTCTATAATTAACTAACTCTTTTCTTTGTGTGTCTCCTTCATCTAGATTTCTTATATCCCTCAATAGGATGATTCTTCATGATCTTTAATAACTGTTCTTTTCTTTAAGAAGTGTTATTCTCATCATCATCATTTGAATTTTCATCTTCTTTAGTAAATTGTAAGTTTTTCTCCATATTATCTGGTACATCTTGCATGTTATGTTGGCTAAGGGACTAGAATCTTCATCTTTGTAAGGTCACTTTAGGTTGAACGTCATTACTATTAATATTTATGGATTCCATAATAGATTTTGTACGCTTGTTGAACACCCTATACACCCAGCTGCTAATGGAATAACTCAGAAAGATGAATTTTATCTCTCTTAGGATCAAATTTCCTTCTTTGTTCATAATTAGTAAGAATATAACAAGTACCGTCAAACACATGGAAATATTTAACGCTGGGCTTCTTCTCCCTCCATAGTTCATAATGAATAACTTTGGTACCTAATTGAATTGTTACTCGATTGTGAATACAACAAACAATATTTGATGCTTTTGTCCAAAAATGATATGGAAGATGTTTGGCATGGATGATAACTCGCCATTTCTTGTAAGGTATAGTTCTTTCTTTCGACAATCATATTCTAATGAGGTGTACGAGAGTAGAGAACTCATGAACAATCCCTTCAACAACGCATAAAGAATAGAAGTTGGAGTTCTCAATTTCTCTCTTATGATGATCATTTCAAATGTGAAATGATTTTGCCAATCTCTTATTTCTTTTCACGTTGTAAGCGGTGGCAAATAGCTTCAAAACTCTCAACTTACATAAGTTCCATAAGATCCATATGAATTTCGCCAATCTCTTATCTTTTTTAACGTTTGAACTTACATTTTTTGTTTCATTCACATTTAACAGAAACATATTTATTTTTAAATGATTACTATTTTTAATTTTCAAAGGATCATTGATTATTATATTTTAATTATATTTTTAATTAATATTTTTTAATGACAAATTTGTATTAGATAAATAAAGGGAGAACTCTAATTAATATTATAAATATTTGACAATTAAAATACATGGATTAAGTAAAATGATAATTTTCTTGTAGGGAGAAAATCTGTGTGGTGTGGGTATTATGCATATGCTGTTAGATAATGGATACCTGACACACGTCCCTCCTCTTTCTCTCAGTTCTGCTTTTGGTGTTTATGGGACTTGTAATTTGGGGACAAGCATGTGATCATAAGTCAATGCTTTTTCTCTCTTCCTTTCTTTATTTGATCCTTTTTTCATTTTTCAAAGACAGGTTGGTAGTGTACTTATTAGACATCAAAATTTAAAGGTCTACTACACCCATTATTATTACTCTTCAAATTTCATCAACTAATCACCACATCTATAGTCAATCACAATTACAATTAGCACTGAATTGAATATGTATTATCAGATGAATCAAACATTATCATCTGAGTTCGAATGCTGATACTCACGTTATAGTTTTTAGTGATTATTACCATTTTATCGGAGAAAATAAATAAATAAATTGAAGATGCATTATAAAAGAAATGGAGAAGTAATGAAGAATCATATGTTATTGTCATAATATATCAATTATAATCAAACCACACGTACTTTAAAATATTTAGTGAATTAACTGATGAAATATTGCTTTATATAGTATCTTCAAAATCAAACTCTGCTAAGTTCTACCTACCAGTACCAATCACCTTTATTTTTATTATAATTTTTCCCTCTAAAGGGTCTGAAAACACTCACACCAATAATCCTCACGCATGCATGGCTATACATGACATATATCTTACTTCACTCACTTTTTTTTTACAATCTTTACATTCAAATCAGCAATCAAAAGGACATAGAAAATTGAAAAGATATCATCAAAAGGAAAAAAAGAAGAATCCCTGCAAGTTTCCGAAAGCCAGGCATGGACCATCATGAATTTTTTTTCTCCTAGTTAGAAATGTCAAAAGAAGATAAAAAAAGAAGAAGTAGGGACACTGTTTTTCACAAATCATTAATTGTTAAATCTCAAAAAGATGAAGAAGGAAAAGGAGAAAGTGTTGTACTGTTTGTTGTCATATTTGATGATGAATTTGGTGCTAGCTGTTGTTCTTCTTCTTCCCCACTGAGATGAACAATGTTGTCCCAGAAGAGAAAGTTGTTGTTAGAATATTGTTGTTGTTGCCATTGATCAATGTTATTCATCTCTTGTACTTGTTGATGATCGCCGACTTCCTCATCCACCATGTTTTCCACATTGTCTATCAGAGGTGGTAGATAATTCATTGTGTCCATCGTAAAAATTGTTGATATTGGAGGAGGTAGTGATGTTGATGATTGAACTTGATTCCATGATTCTGAGTTCAAACCTAGTACAGAATCTTGAAAGTATTGATCTGTTTGTAGATTATTACTACTATTTTGTATTGTTGTTGTTGTTGTTGTTGCGTGTAGTGAATTCGGCTCAAACATAAACAAAGGACATGTGGGAGAAAACAAGGATGTTTCTTGAAATGGTGATGGTTTTGGTGGTGTTACAATATTCTGATCTAGTTTATTGATATTGAAATTATAATCAAGAACCTGGTTTTGTGTAATGTTGTTGTTGGTGGTTGATGAGTTAGAAGGTGAGTTATGCTTTCTGATTTTCTTTTTGATCCATGAATTCCAGTAGTTCTTTATTTCATTGTCAGTTCTACCAGGTAAGTGGCTTGCAATGTGAGCCCATCTGCATGCACATTATTTCCCATATATCAATCAAACAAGATTAACATAACTTAGTAACTTCTAATTCAAACCTATTCATGATAACCTAATTGAAATTCAATGTATTTTATATCGTACACTACTACATAAAAGATATTTCACATCGGTTGGAATAGGTTTTTCACATCGGTTACCTTTCTGAGGTAACATAAGGTGTTATGGTAAGTCTATCACTTTTCACATCGGACGAATGACTGATGTGAAAAACAACTTATATCACCTCGGTCATCAGGTGAAACCGAAAGGATATTATCTACGGAATAGGCTATTTCAATCAATATAGTATAGAAAAGTTGAAGAAGAAAAATCAATAAGAGTTGATGATTAATAGAAAAAAACTACAATTAAAAACCATAAGCAAGTGTTATTAATAGTGTAATGAAAATTGGACTAAGAAGAAATGAAGTAGTACCTGTTGCCTACAACATTGTGAAGGCTAATAATCAATTTCTCTTCATCAGGTGAAAATCTTCCTCTTCTTATATCAGGTCTCAAATAATTTATCCATCTGAGTCTACAACTCTTACCACATCTTTGAAGCCCTAGTTATCATTTCAAATGAAAGAGAAAATTAATATTAACATGATGATGATGATGATGATCATGATCATGAAAAAGAAAAAAGAAAAAGATGTGAAATTACTGACCAGCTTTATCAGGAACTTCACTCCAGCAACCATAGCCATGAGTGGTAATGTAAGTGATGAGTTTTTCATCTTCTTCTGGGGACCAAAGACCTCTCTTAACCTTCTGTTGATTGCAGCAAGAATGGTGACCCATCTTTCACCTATGTTGATGATATGCCTGGAGGAGAGTATATTAAAACACTCTCTCTCTCTCTTCTTTTATTTAAAGGATGGATGAAAAGTAATGGAGGGACTTATAACATGCCCTAGTTGGCGACATACATTTCTGAACCTTATCATGATGGGGTCCATAATATATTAGGACCCAATCCTTCATCTAACCCTAAAATGACATTTCATCAACTAAAACTCTACCTACGTAAGAGCTATACCTATTATAGCTACTATTCTATGTGTGTAATCACGAACTTTCTACGTACATCATGCCACCATGACTGCTGTCTTTTTACTACTAATTCACTCCTGGTATTATTTATGTTAATAAAATAAGGTTTTAAAAAACGGTCGCGGTCGATTACAGATTTATATAATGTTAATGGTTGCGGTGTGAATTAATCAACATATTTTTATAATATATATTTTTGATATTTTTAGTTTCTCAATATCAGAAAAAATAAATTTTTTACCAGCTTGTTATCCAGCTTGGCATTTATGTGTAACCTTCATTTCTTTTAGTGAAAGAATTTAAATGCTTTAACATAAAAATGACGAATAACGGTATCGATATCAACACGTTACTATACTGTTTTGTCGCGGCTATTTTTACGGTGGGAAACATTATTAAGACCTTCCTCATTTACAACTATTAAGATTTGCAGAAAAGAAAAGTAGAGGTACTGAGCACCACTTTCCTGTCTGCAATTATTCAGCATCGTTATTATGACATCATGGATCAAATGGATTCTCTTCCCTAGTTGATGTTATTTTTTCAGGTTTATTTATTTTACATAGCATATTGTTTTCTTAGTTCTTTTTAGTGGTTACAAAAAGAAAAAGAAAAATTGATTTTGAGTGTTTTGGAAATAAAGAAGAAACTGAAAGGTACTTTCGTCAGTTTTGTCTTCATAATTAGTAGTACTTCTTCTCTTCTTCCTTTTTATAAAAAAGAAAAGAAAATCTTTTTCTTAATTTTAACGTGCAATAATGAGAATGATTTAGACCTAAGAAAAAGAAATAAATTGATATGAACGCGTGAGTGACAACTAGCTATTGATCAACCTAATGAGATTTTTTAAAAGTGCTTAAAAAAATTGCTACAGTATTAGTATAGGTGTATTCTAGTATTCATTAACATTTTTTTTTAAAGGGTAATTTCTTTATAGACAAATAATTATATAAATAGAAGAGATAAAGAGTATCATATATATATATATATATATATATATATATATATATATATATATATATATATATATATATATATATATATATATATAAAATAACAATCGGTACAAAAAAGTCTTAAAAGTCGATCATAAAAAAACAAGCACAAAAAATAAATACGAAAAATAACTAAGATTTTGAAAAATTACGAAACAAAATCATAAAAAAAAACAAGTTAGATTTTAAAAAAGTGAATCACACTCAATAGATCATTATCTCAAAGCGCGACTTAAAATAACGTAACTTAAACCCACATTCTTAAAAAATCAGATGACACACTCGAGCAATTGGTGCAGACAGAAAAAAAGTATGTTAGTCAAATAAAAAAACAAGAGTATGTCGAAGACCTACTAAAATATCATTTCAAGACAAGAGAGATGATATTTTGCTTGTCAATCGGCCAACCTGTAAAGATGAACTCATTTCGAGATTTTCATATAATTCACACCACAAAATAGCAAATCATGGTAAATCCACCTTTAATCCTAGCCAAACCCTATAAGAAAGAAAAGATCTCAAAAAGAGATAAAATATTTGCCGCAAGACTGTTAGCTCCCCTAAACATCGAATAAACATCGAAAAAGCATATACCACACGTTTTCCGACACACTACAAGTGACAAACAAGTGGAAAACAAATTTATTAGACCAATCACATAACCCGAGAAATACATACAAGACTAATAATGAATCGACTCTTAAAAATTCTCTTTAGTCGGAATCTTATCTTAGAGAAATTTTCTAGAAAAAACCATTACTTTTGAAGGAGTCCAATTGTCCCAAATAAAAATTAGATTAATATCCAAAATATATTAAAAAGAAATCTAAGTAGACTTAGATTCAAAAAAATTACAATAGACAAAAGAAATCGAATATACATCACTCTACTAAACGATGAACACTAACTATCACCCTTCAATAAAAGGATAAACTTTTTGCATAGCCAAAAGAAAATCATCCACCAATACCTTTTCATAGTAAAAAAAATAACACTTCGGGATGAAAATAAGTCAGTCATGACTTTTTTTTAAATTGGAAAAGCTTGACCTTTTTAAAAATTTATTTAGCTAAAAAAATTAACTCTAAGTCATAAAAAAGCCTATAAATCTATTAGACCAATCTATTTAAATAAACAAAAATAATTTTATTATTATTATTATATTATATTTTATAGTTTGAATTAAATTACAAAAATAAAACTTAATTATTTGAAGAACTTGTGAAAATAATAGAAAAACTCCTTATTAACAATATTATAAGGTGTTTTTATAAATTTTCTTAAGTAAATAGTGTCACAAATTTTATGCTACTAAGTAAAGCTCTAAGTAAATTTTTAGTATCATTCATATTTCGTGAGGTATAGACTATCTATTAGAAAATTAGGGGTGATTTATTTTCAATAACTTATATCAATAAAATTTTACCACAAAAAATTAATTTTTAAAATTATATATTAACTAAATATTCTTTGTCATAATCACACTTAAGAATATCAACATAAATTATATATTTCACCTCAAAAGCTTATAAGGCATTTGATATATAGATATATCACTCGTTTTGTAAAATGTGGTCTGTGGATGATGACTAGAACTACATGTTTTTTTTAATATATAGTGTCAAAAATAATTTAAAGACAAATGTATACCATTTTGAATATATTTTATAAAGAAATATTTATTTTTTTATTTTTATTAAGAAAAGAAAGAATATACACTAATATAAAATATTTGTGCACTATCAATAAATAAGAAACATGTATCTAATTAAAATATAGTTTTAATTTTTTAAAACTAACATAACATGATAAGTACAATTGGTTGTATGTTGGTTTATAGTGTACTACCTTAAAACTCTTTTATTAATTATAAAATTCTCATTTAAAATAATTAATACTTTTTGGAAAGTTCTACATTTGACACTATTAAAAATATACATAAGATATTAAACTAATTCCATAGGGTCAATAACTTAATGATTCAAGTGTCTTTCAATAAGTTAGAGTCCGTTTGTTATAATTTTTAAATAAAAAAATATTTTAAATTTACTTTTTCTCATATATATATATATATATATATATATATATATATATATATATATATATATATATATATATATATATATATATATATATATATATATATATATATATATATATATAAAATATTTTTAAAATTACTTGAAAGAAATGAGTTACTAAAAATATTCAAGATTATTGTAGTTACATTTGACATTCAATTATTGGGAGGTATTTGAGTGGTAAGGAATGAGAGGATATTGATTCTCAGTTGGTGATGGAAACTGAGACACGGGAGAGTGGTTTTTTGGCTAAGATAAATGATGTCCACCGCCTATAGCATAGTATTGCAGTATTATTAGTGTTAGATTAGAGAGTCTATTCATTCACGATATCAACATTTAGTTTGTTTCTTTTTAGTTAAGTTCTATATAGGTGTGCCCTTCTACTCCTATTTCTTATTAGAACTAGTCTTTGTTTTTGAAATTTTTTTCTTCAAAATTTGGATCACTCCTTGACTTCACATGGTGTCTCTCTGAGAGTCACACAATTCAAGATTGAATACCTGATCAGTTTCATTTGCCATCAATGAAACGCCCTGCTGCTGCTTGTAAGACCGGTTTATGGTTTTTTCTTGTTTAGTTTTTTGGTGGTTTTTGTTTTGCAGGGCTGAACAAAATTGACCTGACCGACTTAAATCGACCGATCCATTTGTATATGGTCGGGTGTCGGGTTGATCAAATTGTTTGATTTTGAACCCGTAAAAAACTGAACTCAATTAATAGGCATTTTTATTTATTTTTTATTACTATAGTGGTGATCCATTATAAAAATATGATTCATGATATTTTTCTGAGTATTATCATTTTTATAATTTAATGATGATAATTGTATTCACAAATATATAAGACATGCAATATAAAATTGAGTGTTATATAATTTGTGATTTAAAGGGATATTAAATAAATTTGTATTAGATGATATTAGAAATATTATCGTCAAAATAATAATGTTTTCATCAATAATAAAAGAAAATAGTTTTTTCTTTGGACTATTCTAAAATTTTGATAGTTTTTTTTAATTAAAAAAATTAATGTGTGAATTTTATTAAAAATTGACCATTTTATGAGTTTAGTTCAATAAATATTAAACCGATTAAAATCACCCGACTTATCCTCCAACCCGATTTAACCAAATCCGTCAAAAATTGAAATTTTATTGGTTGGAATTGGACATTTAGAATAAACCTGCGGTTTACGTCGGATTTAAGTTTTGGATCTGATATTGACCTAAACCGACCGATTGTCCACTTCTAGTTTCGCTTCTTCAATGCTTAGATTTCCGATGAGGAAAATTGTTACTGGTCAAGTCTCCACCGTTGACAGACACACGTTTAGATAGATCATAAAAAAACGATACAATGAGCGTAAAAAAGAAAAGAAAAATAATGATAAAACAACAATGCCAAGACAATACTCATATCTTTCACATCTTTTGTTGCCACCGCATAATCAGAGAAAATGATATCATTCTTAGATTTTCAAATGGATTATACCACAACATGTCAAATCATCAACAACCCCTTATAGTCTTATGCTCACACTCAAGAAAAAAAACAATTAGAAAAGGGTCATAATATCCCTGGGCAAAACAGAACACCAACACAATCACCTAAAAATATTATACCAAACAAAAGACACAATCTCACAAGTCACAATGATATGAGAGGACAACTAAACACATAAATAACAAAATGGACAATTAAGAGTCCCAGAGGTTAACTAGATTCCCCTCTTAAGCAAGTTATCTCTGGTAGGGATATGATCCCTAAACAAAATTCAAGAGAAAACTATAACTTTAGAGGGAGCCCAGCTAACTCAAATAGACGAAAGGACAAGTCAATAGAAGGGACCTGTTGATCGGGGGGAACTGGCGAGAGAAAAGACTAGAGTAAGTAGAAGGCACTGAATAATCACAATCACTCGAATCACGCCATCTCCACACATCACTCTCCAACGACGATCTAAAATCACTAATCTCAAACTAAAGATCACTAGAAAGAGTTTCCTCCTAAACAAAAATAAAAGGTCTTTGCCACCTAAGATCTCAACTCCAACAATCATCCTCCCACCTACCAACCTCCCCTATATTTTTAGAGACCTGATCAGAGATGCGAAAAAATCTAGAAAATCTAAGCCGAATAGGAATATTTTTAATCCAAAGGTCATCCCAAAAAGAGGTAAAGAGACCAAATCCTACTTTTAGAGAAAGATCGTCCCTAAACCAATCAGAAGTATCACTAGCCTTACCACCAAAAAAGAGACCCTTCTCCACTAAGACGAGGTCGCTCAAGGTAGAAAGCTCTCTCACCCAAGGCATGAAACTCTAAGGTGGACTAGGGCCATGAGAATATCACGCTAAATACTAGAAATTCCAAAAATAAGGCGCCACCTTCAGTTGCCCAAAAGGGCCAAGTTGACCAACTGAAGGTCACACTCCAAGTTCCCCAAGCTTTTTGGGCTTGCAGGCATATGTCTACTTGACCCAAGAAAATTTTAGACTCCCTTTTCACTCCTCCCAAAAGAAACATCCTCTGGATCTTTAATATCTTCTTCCAAACCTTAATAAACATCTTTATAAAAGTTAATAAAAAGATAAGATTAACATAAATAATTCAATTGAGAAGGATCACTCTCCCACCAAAAGAACGTACATATACTTTTAGAAAAGGATCCTGCTAGATATAAAATAACTAGAGGTTTAAATTTATTTTGTTAATGAATTTGTTTTTCTTTAATAATACAATTTTTTTCTCAAATTACACTAGTTTCATTTTTTTTTTAAATATACACTTGTCTCCTCTTTTATACAAAATATATTATACTTTTCTTCTTCAAGAGATACTGTATTACACTACCTTCATTTTTGTGTTATAATATACACTCATCTCCCTTCTTATACAAAATATATTACACTTCTCTTCATGTAAAGATGCTCATATATTACAATATATTTTCCTCTAATACTTTTTGGTCTAGTAGCCTAGTGGTTATAATTTCACCCCTTACAGAGGAATAAGTATAATGCCGTTATTTCAAACTCCATCACGTGCAATTTGATGCTATTTAAAGGTGAGTAAATTATACACATATATCCCTTCTTCAATAAAACATATTAGGAAAAACAACATTCTCCTCCCCTAAGAGATGAACAAATGACATTTTTCCTTCTTCTTGGAAGAGTGGATGTGAACACTCATCAGACTCATCGAGAGTTATTGGAATAGTAGATGTGAACACCCGTCGGACTTGTTGTCAGCATGCTAGTGTATGGCCATGATTGCGAGAGATACCTTGCATGACCGTCTTATAGACCATCTTCCTTGATGCACATAATACCCTATGTATTAAGCGGTGGCAGAGGAAAAACAAGTGGATTAAAAATACACATTAGTTTATTTTTATTTTTATTTTGGCAATTGCTGTATTTTTTAAACAAATTATACATCATAGTAACGTTTTTGACTACTTAATTAATGTTTAGATTTGAATTTATATATGACAATGTTAGAACATTCCTAACAGATGCACTCTGAAAATACTGCATAGTATCTAAAATATAGGTGTTTAAATGCACTCATGAATGTTTTCACCGCTTAATTTATGAAAGTTGAAATGATTTAAGGTACGTTCAGAGATACATTTTCAAAATCATCTAAAAACAACTTCGAGTTTTCAAAAGTGTGACACTTTAAAGGGGGAAAAGAAATTCCCTAAAATTTTTATAAAACTGCCATCCAATTTGTAGATCAACTTGCCCTCCAAATAATAATCCAAGTCATTTTATATTTATGTGAATCATCTTTGCACTTCATGGACTTATACTTTCTCACCCCATAATAAAAGCGATTCTTTTATTTTCTTTTAATTAAATTTATTTTAGACACTAAAAATACTTGTAACAAATTTAACAGAACAAACTATTCTTTCACATTTTAACTCAAAACTGGCAGACTAGGCCCAAGACAATTTGAATGTAACACAAATGTGTCAAATAGAATACAAGAAAAATGACTCAAACAATACAACAAATTGTCCTAAGTTTGCTAGTCTAGTATAACCATGTTCTCTTCCTATGTATAACATTCTCGCTTACCCCTTTTCTCTTTTTCTCTGTTCTGCTAATTACCTCGTGGCGGTTATATCCCATTCATCGTGATCCAATAAAGATCACACATACCGTTAGTGCCACAATCCTTTCAGACCTTGACCTCTTGAATCTCTACGAACGTGGTCTTGGGTTCAGATGATGAGTATTGATTGGGCATCTCTCCCATATTTGGATCATTCGGGTTATCGAACTGGGTTTGACCGGTTGGGTTTAGTTGAATGTACCGAACACATGGCCCTGCTCCTTTGTAAATTTTACACTATTTTTTGAAATATTATTACCACTAATCAATGAATATGCACTTCCAACTTACCAGAAAATTGGTTGATAATAAACATTCAGTTTCTTAATAAACTTCTTTCCCATTTGATTAAGGAAGATATCTCAACATCTAGAGGGGACAAACAAGCTGACTCTAATTTCTTTCCACCAAGCACATTTGCAACAATCACCAAGAGAATTTGGCAAGCATGATATTCTTCCATATTTTCTGTACCAGTGCCAGTGAGCTCCAGCGATTGATCCTTCCTTGGCTGGTAAAACGACCTAAACAACAATATAAGTCAAATAAGTTGACTTTGAAGTACAGATAAATATCAAAAATTTCAATGATACTTCATTTGTGGTAGCAGAAAAAAAACCATGTTTTCCAAACCACAGACTAAAAAGGTTGAGATTTTTACCATCTCCAATCTGGATTAGCTTCGGGAGGGCATCGTACCCTTAAAGAGTTTGATGATATGATAGTATTGTAGTCTTGCAATAAAATGGTTCTTCCCGCTACAGTAAGAAAAAAAACATAAATATATTGCAAGAGTATTGATAAAAATATCTAGCTGACATATCGCCACAATTGCACCAAGGAAACCGTATTAAGTGTAAAGATTATTAATTAGGGTACCTTGTAAATTAGAGGCGCCAAAAGTTAGGAGACAGAGAGCAGATACAACTGATGGTAGAAGTTCCTGATTTATGCCAGGAAGCAGTTGGAGATAGAAAATTGTAGAAGCAAGCAACTCCTCACAACCAATATCAATATCATGTCTTTGTCCTGAGGTATTTTCTACATGCACCAGTAAAGAATGCAGGGATTCTAGTTTATGTGTTTCAGTAAACCCGGAATATATATCATTGGATTTCTGATGAAGCTTCCCATTGATTACTGATGTTGTTAACCAACGCAAAAATTTTGACACTAACGAGTCATCATGGGACTCTTCTCCTAGTTCTTTTTTAACAAAAATGCGAGACTCGGTAGACCTCAACCTTTGTGAAGAATCTGACGCTAACGCAGTTGTAATTGCCCAAATAATAAAATTATGAAGCCTTTCCTGATCCTGTATACATGTAAGAGTGGTTATTCATATGCAAGAACCACCAGATACCACATTTCAATGACGTTAACATTACCACTTGGTATAAAACAAATATACAACGACCAAGCCTTATCCCACTACGTGGGGTCGGCTACATGGATCAAACTCCTCCATAATGTTCTATCCAAGACCATTACATAGTGGTATAAAACAAATATGTGGGGGAAACAAACAAATAAAATTCAATATTGCACAAGGAGGTGTCTCTTTTTGTTGTGTACGACTGATGCAATGGTTGAATCCAAGCACTCATATTCCAAAATCAATACTGAAAGTGAATTGGTCAAAAAATGCAGATATCTTTGTTTAATTGCAATTAAACCTGTAGGCAGATATAAATGATTTCTCCAAGGAAATTTAATATTCTAGCATGAGAAAAAAAACACCATAAAAAGCCAAATTATAAATGATGGAAACAATTACAAGACAATAATACTTTCAAAATTAACTCTTACACAATAGTATGATATAAAAATTCTATTATAGAGTGCAAAGTGCCTAAAGCATATAGCATATGCCCAACTTTATATGTTTCGGTGAATTTCATTTATTATATTCACAATTGATAACCGATAAACTTATAGGAAAACCAATAGCATTTCTGCACAGCTAAAATCTAATAAAATATCAAATACAATCCAAATTGAATTGCAGTATGCCTTCAAAAACCACTTATAAAATAGAGCAATTTGATACCAAAAATTAATAAAGGGATGAATAAAAGTACCATTAAGAAAATGGAAATCGAGGTACGCTCATAAGTATGGCTTCAAGAGCAAAATCTGGGTAAATGCCTTTTGTAGCTTGATTACACACACTGCCAGCTTGGTATATCTGGTATAAACCCTCTATTGATAAGGTGAAATGTGGCTGACATATTTTCCTTTTCTGAGAGAATTTCAACACCGACACTATCATCTGTAGAAAAGAGTTAACTAATTCTGTAGATTCATCTGTCATTGTTACATCATGGAGTACGAAACTGAATAGATTAGATGAAAGCTCAGTGAGCTGCTCAAGGCCATGATTTTGCAGCCACTTGAACATGCTTCCAGACGAAATAACATCATTGACCACCTAAATAATAAAAGCTATGGGCATTCAGTGCAAAAGAAGGAAACCGAAAAATAAAAATACATATAAAAAAAGGTCACATGTTTGTAAGCATTTGACAGAAATAAAAGCGGTGAACAATTTTAGGCAATAACTTGTGTGGTATCTAAGCTATTTGAAGATCATGCAGAAAACAACAGCTAAACGAATTAAACGATCTAGACCACCATGGAAATCAAGATGAAATTCCATGATCAGTCTTAGGTGCCGACTTCAGTTAAACTAGATACAAGAGTGAAAGACAGGTAAGTAATTGTTTTATGATTTGAGCTTCCTCTTTGGAAAAATTTGAATTCAAATAATCAAACTGCAAGTCATTCCCCTCTCAGTACTAAGTTCAATGAACAAAACCAAGAACAAAGCTTTTTCTACCAAACCAAATCCCAAACCAGGTTTTCAAGTCAGAGTAACAAATCCCAAACCAATTTGAAAAGATAAAACCAAAAACAAATTATGCAAGTCAGGAAGTCAGAATGAGCCCCTTGTTCCATCCAACAGGAACTGTAAACTGACTAAAAGATTAAGCAATTACCTTCAATACTACCAATACATGCTTCATGAAAAATCTATTTTCATCTCCATTAAGCCCAACCCTTCTTGTAACTGAGATGAGAGATGATAACCATGAAAATAGAGAACAACGTTTCACTAGATGACGAGCAATCTTTTGCACTTTAATGGATTTCTTTATCACCTGCACAGCAAATAAGAAAGTCATATATTAAATTGGTAGAAGATACTCAAAGGAGAACAGCCAGAGTAATAATCTTGGGTAAAATGAATATTTCATCATAAAGGATAACATCGCCCTTTAAACTTTATGGGAACCAACAAACAAGTTCATATCGCCCTTTAATACTTTTTCAAGTATGCAATCCACACTCTTAACAGATTGATCAAATTTAGAACGCATTGACACCATGGATGCCAGCATTTCTTAAAGAAGGGTGTAATCCTAGAGACTGTGAAACACTGCAAATAGATACTGAAAATAATATTCCTAGTGCTCTGAACTAGATGGTGGTTTCAAAGTATAAAGGTCAGGTTCAACAACAGCAGAAACACATTATGCGGTTCTAGCAAGCAGCCAGCCTCTTTGAAATAAGCAGACACTTAATAAGATCACCACTAACACTGCAGCACCCTAGTTCCTTAAATGAATACATTTACAGAGTTGATATATAAATTAGTGTGCTCTACTTTTAACCAGCTGTTCCACAATTTATCGAGTCCTTAAGCAATCTCACTATTACCCGTCATACATAGGTATGGGATAGGGACTTGGGGTATTATGGAATGCCCAAAGTCCCGCTTCAAGTAGTATGGGGTGATCGGTGAAGAAGTTAAGTGGCTTGGTTCTCCTTCTGTTGTGGAACTGCTACGATATGAAGTCAATACATCATTTATAAGATTCAAAAAATTATTGGACACCTTATTGTGTAAAATGTTAATTTAGACCTTTAAATTTTAATTTTTATGTGAACATAAAATGTATATGGGATAAAATCAAAACATTATTTATAAGATTCAAAAAATTATTGGATAACTGATTATGTAAAATGTTGATTCAGATCTATTAATTTTAAATAAGAATCATTAAATTTATGGTTTGATTTGATTCAATGATTTAAATCAGAAAGTGACAACAATATTTAATGCAATAGAAAGTGACAACAATAAATAATGTAATAGAAAGACGGGAAAATTAGGAATATGAGTTTACTTCAATGATCAGGTCCTTTGACACAGCATCTGAGAGAGGAGAGACATAAAAGCTCATTAAACTTTCAAGAACAGAGTTCCTGATATATATCGTGGCATCATCATCTGAGTTCAGTCCTGCATATACTAGCCGAAGTATCCAAGATCTCTCTGCTTTGAAATTGACGGATGAACTCCACATAAAGTTATCAAACAGAGGTATAACCTACAAATGGAAGCAAATGGAACTTACACAACTATTCCTCCTAAAGCATATGTTTTATACAAATCAAAAGGCAAAAAAAAAATTATGAAAGAAAATTCAAAGGCAAAAAAAAAATTATGAAAGAAAATTCCAAGACCACAGATATATACCTTCATATTCAACATAGAAGATTGTGTCAAGAAAGTGCATATAGCTGCATAATGATCATGCGAGGAATCTAACAATACACAAGATGCCTCTGCAGCAAACAGAGCAATAACCGATGGGATTCTTCGCCATGACTCTTCAATACTGTTTTGAACAGAATTCATTAGAAGCCGGAGTCCCATTACATCCTTCCTCTTTTGGCATTTCTGTAAACATTTTGATTTTTGATCAATCACAATTCGTCAACAACAAACATAAGTGCAACAAATACATTCTTATAGGGGTGTTCAAAACCAACCCAACCCAATAGAAAATCGCAAACCAAACCAAATCAAACCGAAACCGCAAAAAAACCGCATTTGGTTCGGATTAGTTTGGGTCATTTTTTAACAAAACCGCATGGTTTGGTTCGGTTTGCGGTTTGTATTTTGAAAACCGAACCAAACCGAATCAAACCGCATTATGTTAGAACCTAAATTTTACTTAACGCACATCTAACCCAAACGTAAACCTATTATACATTAGCCTTATGATTACAAACAATTTTCTCATCTTTATAGTTATAGTTTCAGTTTCAATCTTCTTAAATATCTCCTAACATTATCACTTCATCTTCACTAATTACATTTTTCCTCTTCTTCTCTTAATCTCTACTCTCTTATATTGTTTCCTTTTCACATTCTTATTTTTTATGCAATTTTTCTCTCTTTCAATTTCATTTTATCGCACATCTTTATCTCTAATCTCTCCTCTCTTATGTATTTCTTTTTCATCTTCACTATTTTCTCATCTCTTCTATTTTTTTTGTTTTATTTTAATATTTTTTATATTGTTTTATGCTATTATTTTATGTTTATTATTCACTTTTGTCTAATCTAACTTTTACATATTAAATGGAAAGTTATTGTCCAAATATGATTAGTTTTTTTGTTATAATTTAGTAGTGTACCATGTATGAATGACCAAATATAAAGTTATGTTGTCATATATATGTGAATGTATGACTCAACAAATTATTTGTAAAAAACCGAACCAACCGCACCGAACCAAACCGCATTGGTTTGGTTTGATTTGGTTTGGTTTTTTTTCTAAAAGTCAACCGAACCAAACCAAACCGCATGCCTTTTTCTCTCGCGGTTCGGATGATTTTTTACGTCAAAACGCCCAAACCGCACCGCGAACTTAAAATGACAAATCTTATATAATGATTGAACTTTATAGAAGCCAATCCAATGTTTTTGTATGCTCTAACCCTAATAACGCCTTTTTCATGGAGCCCTGAAAGCCTTGAGATAAACCCTTAGAAAAATCCCAAGCCACAACGGTACAAAAAAAACATTGGCCTTAGCATGCACAAGTTTGGGCTTCTAGGCGTCTTAGAGGCTTCTACTCACTCATAGCATACAGTGTTCTTGTTGAACTTTTCCCATAAGTTTATTTTTGGAAGAATAAATATTTTAAAACATACTCCCTCCGGTCACTATTATAAGCAAAAAAATGACCTTAAATTTTGGTCACTATTATAAGCAAAAACATTAACTTTTAGACTATTAATGTTTGTATTACTATTATACCCTTAAATAAAGTCAAAAGCATTTAATGTTAGTAGATGATTCATCAAATTACTAAGGATAAAATAGTAAATTTTACTTTGATTGGACATGAATCCAAGAAAATTAATTACACTCAACTAACTTTCTTAATTCATGTGAAAGTAGTTATTTTGACTTATAATTGTGACGGAGGGAGTACCAAGATAAGGGGATGCTTGGTTTGAGAAGAAAAAAAATTATCTTCACTAACAATTATATAATGTAACCTTGTTTTCACCATGTCTCATTTTCAAAAATCTATACAGGAAATGCTGAAAATAGCTTTTGTAATTTTCAACATTTTTTAAACAAATAATAAAAATAAAATAAAAAAATTAATGATGAAAATTGAAAATGAAAATGGAAACAGATCCTAAGATAGCTTTCTAATAGGAGTCAGCATGCAAATGACCAATTTCTTTTTCATGAATAGAATTATTTTCCTAAATGATGAGCAAAACACCCAAAGAAAAGCTATAAGCATGATCCAATACAAAAACAGATGTAATGTGAAAACATAGATAAACAAATTACTAATTCAATAGTAAAACAATTGAAAAATATATATTTGACATTCTCCTGACTAAATTTTATACGATGATAAGGAAACAATAAGCATAAAATGATGAGCACATTACCAACCTCTAATGCATTCTTAAATATAACAAGTGTGTCATAAGCTAATCTTCGTATCCCTTGATCTGCAGAAGACATGCTAACAAATGCAATTGCAAGCAAACCTGATCCGGCAAACTCTACAGGCTCTATATATGCTTTAGACAGGCCATGAATTGAGAATTGCAAGATAAATACAGGATCATAACGTTCTCTAACTTCAACAAAAGAAGAATGTATCTGCAAAGGATGTTGAATAGTTAGTTAAAGTTATGAAACGCTGCTTCAGGTAGAAAAATTTAACATGCTACAACCTTTTTCCTGACATTGTCAATTTCAATCTTGTTTACAGATGGCACTTCATCAGAAGTACTTCTGTCATAAGGAAAAAAGAGCACTGTTGACACACATACGTCTGGATCAATTGGAAAGTTGTCCCTTTGCTGACTTCTGGTCCATTCCTCAATTGTTTCTGAATTTAACTTTACATTCTGAGGGCATGATCCAGTCAAGGACTCAACTTGTTTCATCGCATTGGATATTGCCAAATCAATCTCACTGAGGGTTGCACCATATGAATAACTCAGTAGTGCATGAAGCTCTTTTAAATTTATGCCAGTCTCATTTCGAGAATCTAAATCAGTTTCACAAGCCTTTGTCCATAAGATTATCCAAAGCAATTTAACAATTTCCAATGGTCCTTTAGAGAGCTTGGTTGTTAGCACCTTGTGCTTCTCATTATTTTCTGAATGGTCAAGAAAAGGAATGGCAATACATTTCAAAATGCTGGATACAGGCTTCAAAAATGAACCAGCTGGTCTGCGCACTGAATGGAAAGTGGGAGCAAACTGAGAGTGAGCAAGTAATAACTGAAGGTATAAATCATATGATAGCTTCCCCTCGCTGAGCCGAGTTAATATAACTTGGAGGATTTTCATTGTCTTAGGATCACTGAACCTATAGAGAAGAGCAGACCTGAATAATATCTCAAGGAAATTAATGGATTGTGATTGAATAAGATCACTTTGTATCTCTACAGCCAACTCAAGAATGGTTGTTAACACAAAAACTTCCAAGTGATTATATAGCAGTGAAATGCTTGTGCTTTTCCCTGTTCCAGATTGATCAGAGGATAAAGAAAATTTCTGAACAATAAGCTGCCAAATGTCCACCAAAATATTTATGAAATGTATCCTGGATGCTTTCAAATTGCTTCGCATTTCCAGAGCAACCTCTTTCAAATCCCCACCTTCATCATGAAACAGTAACATTTTACAAAGTGATATCTTTGCGACAACGTGATTGATTATGTTGAAAGACTGGCAAAGAGAATAACTATTAATACATTGACTACGACAGTCCATCAGCTCATCGTGCAAGGCAAGTTTGGGGCAAATGGATTTGAATAGCTTCAAACGCTTCTTCAGTTTCAGAGAATCTCCATTAAGAGCAAAGTCATACTGCAACATATGGATTGATTTTCCAAGGAGACTACAATCAGTAAGACAGAGAAGTTCTTGAACAGATGATGGGACAGATTCTCCATACTCTTCCTCAAATATGTCTTTGGACAAAAAGCTCTTCCACTGACTAAAACCTTTCAAAAGGATTTTTGAATAGAAGTACGGTATCTTTTTAAAATCTCTGTGACTCAGATCCCCAAATCTCTTTAATATTAACCTCAAATATGATAAAGAGGTTGGTAAAAGCAATATAAACTGATCTTCTGAAAGACTAAGATCAAAAGCTTCGCAACGCAACATCATGATCTAAACTTCTCTTCACTATGCCCAAAAATAAATGCCCAAATATAGATGAATGCAGAGAGCTCAGTTCGGTGAGAATATGTAAGAATCTAGCTCGCTTAGCATTCATTTTGTACAGGCAAAGAGAAAGCATTTTCACAGGAGTGTTCATTATAATTTTCCGCACAACCAACATCAAAGGATGAAAACTTTCTTGTTGCATATTTTTCTGCTTATACAAAGCATCAACAGCTTCATGCAAGCAGCTATCTGCACAATCTATTTCATGATTTACAGAAAAATCAACTACCTTACAGTATATCTGCTCAAAAATATCAGCTTTCACATTGCTTTCACCCATTTCCCAAAACAAATCATATGAAACCCTGCTTCCACTTGACTGCTGAAAATAAAAAGATAAATTGCTGAAAGCATAAGAAGCTAAGGAACAGCCAACAGATAAAAAGGACATCTTAGTTGGCAAATCATCCATCCCAACTCTATTGAACATCCAATCTACTAATTCAAGGAGCTGAAAAGGGGATAGAAACCGATGCAAAGTGTGTAAGGCATACAATGTTGGAAGGAGGCGTCGTATCTTTAGTACCAATGCACGACTCAAATCTTTTGTTGACCTCCAGAAACAGCTTCTGTTGAAGCCCTTTAAAGATTTTCACAAAATTATTAGCGACGTCTTCAGCTTTCAATCCACAAAGGTGGGTACTGAATAACGACCACATGTTGTCTAGAGTCATTGTCAATATTTCTAAAATTGGATTACCAAATTTTTTAAACCCCTCACTGGATAGTACATTTAGGATACCAAAGTCGGTTCCTGTATTTCCATTCGAAATGTTCCGGCTATTTCCTAAAGAAAAGGATAATGATATCAAAACAGCGGGATGACAACAAATGGTTTTAATAACTTCTTCAATGTAATGGCTTGAGAAAGAGAAAGCAGAGTCTTTTATAGACAAATCAGAACTTTCCGGAACCAATAACTTTGCTAATAGGTTCTGTACAAGAATAACACAGATATTCAAAAGTTGTTCTATTTGAGCTAATGGGATAACTTTATGACTTAGCTGAATCTGATAAGTCCAGAACAGCACAAGCTGCAGACTGGGAAGCAGTGAGTGGTCATTTACGGATTCACATAATTTACATAGCAGAAGATCTTGCATCTTAGAAAGCTTTGAAGCACAATGACCATTCATACACATCATTGCAGGAAATATTACATGGAAAGGTGCCTGTTTTAGAATGATACTAAATGCAGCAGAATCAGGTTCAAAAGCATCTAAGAGTTGGCCACAAGTTAGAGAGTCTGGACACAATGTAAGATCAGATGTCTCAATAGGAGCAGCATTTTGACTATCTCTGCTCAGATCTGATATGGCCATATCCAAGCCAGCATAAACGTCACAGGCCACATCTTAGAAGCATGGACAAGAACACTATAATCAAGAAAATATACAGACGACAAGAGAGAAAGGAATGTCAAGTAAGTCACATGAAATGACCACGCTTGATGGCAGATCCATGGATATTTTATCAGTATTTTCGCATGCAATGGAGGATATGAGAGCTACAGTTGTTTCAGCCATCTGATGATCATCCCCGCCACCTAGTAGTCTATTTACACCACCAAGTGAACTTCCTAAAGAACCATCAGGATGGACAGATTCTTCTTTTCCAGATAAAGCAACAATTTTGTTGGTGTGAAATACCCTCCACAAAATCCAACAAATTCTTCAAAGGCTTCCACTCAGGAAAGACTTCATCATATTCATAACTGTCGCCAAGTCTCTCAGTCAAGTCTGCATTAACTACAGAAGATAACAATTCAGCATTGACCTATAAAGAACACAGATATAATATTAGACGGGCAGAAACTGCAAGACTAAATCAAAATATGTCCAGCTATACACATACCTGTGTTTGCAAGAGGTATTTCACTGTGTTGCAAGTGTATGATAATACTATTGATTTTTTAGGCAACGAGCAGGTTCCTGATTTTGATCGGATCACCTTTAGACACTTCTCCAGTACACATATGATAAAAGGACTAACATCAGGTGATAAATCTGCAATGAAATTGAAAACCACCAGTTCAGTGACACAATAATGAGCCAAAAGTTTCTCCACTATTTTGGCAACACAAAATGTTAGCATTCCCCAAAGATGCCAAAATACAGGACCACTACGGGTACACTATGACAGTAAAAAATGAGCTTGAGATATAGTCTAATGGATGCACCTTGATCAAATGAATTAACCAAACCAGATAAAAATGCAATAGAAGCAATATAAGTGATTTTAGGGTTAATTACCTTTATCACCTTCCAAAGAGTGTACATGATTCTTAAGGATGTTCCAATATTTTACTAAATTATTCCCGATTGTAGAAACAGCATCACATACGAATGTTATAACAAACAAGGTCAAATTATGTAAAACATCCACCTCCAAGATATTAACCGGGGATTGCTCCCTTCGATAACCTGGTAAAAACAAAAACCATGCATGTATCTCATGAAAGTTCCCGTCAAAAGCACCAGTACTGAACATAGCTGCCACGGTCAGCCGGTATGCTAGATTCCTTGCCTTTTTTATTGGTGAAAACATAAACAAAGTAGTGAATGGCTGTAGATATTTGTACAACATGGCTGGAGTTCTTATAGGAATTTCATTCTCTGGACACCATTGAATGAATTCAACAAGCAAAGACAACAGTGAGACTTGCAGATGACTTGTTAACTCTAATGGGTTTTTAAGAAGACCTTTGAAAGAATCAAAGGAATGATCCAAAGTTGAAGGCAAAGTCCGCTGCACAAGAAAAACAAAATAAAAATAAGACAACTTGATACATATGTGCATTACTTGGGAAAGAAATTCAAATTGTATAAGGTAGTAAATCAATCAATAAATAAGACACCGGACTTCCTTTCTTTCACTATTTAAGAAAATATTCTTAGCTTAGGTGTAAAAGTGCAACAACTGCAAGACACAACATTGTAGATTTCATTTTAAATTTTATCCGACAGTCGACATTTAATACTCTAAAAGTTAAAAATATATTAATAATAAGCATTGTCTTATCAATCTCTATATTCTCTTATCAATCTTTATATTCTCTTATCAATCTTTATATTCTCTTATCAATCACTAAATGAAATAAAACTAAACATACATGATAATATCTGAGAGCATCAAGCAGCTTAGACAGTAAGTATGATTCTGCATCTTTCAGGTTGCTAATATCAATGGAATGAAGGTCCAAACCCCATATTTCCCCAATGCTATTCTTGAGATCCTCTGCATCATCTGGTGCATCTTCTTTAAGTACATCGTCAACTGTTCCCCTGTTGCCACTCAAATCAATATCTGGAGCAGAACTTATCCCGCCAACAATTATATCTATGTCACTCTCAGAAGTATCCATTTTTAACTTCTTTCTACTATTCCCATCATCCTCATGATGGGATGCATTTCTCTTCAAACTTGAGTTATTAGATTCATAACAGGTATCTAAAGAGGAGAGTAAATTTAATAAAACCTGCAGATCAGGAAGATAAGGTTGAACATAATTCTGAATTTCTTGCTTGACAGATACCATATGTTGCATCAAAGGATTGCCTGAACTAGAATTGTGGTTCAAACCACCAAAAAGGGAGTCCAGCAGTTTCAATAACTCCAAAAGAAGCCTTAGAGTACCATGTTTCACAAAAGAGTTAGCATGATGCAACCCCTTATTAAACATTGACCTGCTGAATGGACGAGGAAACAAGCACTTCACAATGTCAAGTAAATCCATGTTGTCAATCGAGGAAGAAACATTTGATCGGTTATTACCAAATTCCTTGGAAATGCCATTGCTGATTGAAGAAACCAAATCAGCTGCCAAAGATACTGCAAAAATCCTGCAAACACAGAAGTCACAATCGAATAGCGTATAAGGAATGGAAACATATGCATAGAACAGAATATGTTAGCAAAACCAAAACAATCACCAATAGATAAAAAAATTTCATAGCTAGTCCCACTGATAGTGAATGAACCCTAGTTGTCTCTAAAGGTGAGGCTGGAGGAATTTACGTAGGAGGTCTACGATAGCTCTGTTATTGTTTAGGCAGACACTTTAATGTTTCCATTGTTTGTAATCAAAGGGGATTCTTCCCCATTATAGCAATTGGTTCTATCGGTCAATAATCATGTCGGCCAACGAGAGTGAGCTACATAATCTATTCATTGATGAAATAAAACTTTCTTTCATCTCCCTAAACATGGATTTACACAAATTTCACCTTGAAGGTGCATTTAAAACCTAAAACAGGACCTAACGCCCCTGCAGACCTAAAACCGGGCCTAATTGCAGACTGAGCATGCTATAAATCCCCCTCCCTCTGACAAATTAACAGCTACAATTGCCTATCAAATAAAAATGAAAGAAAATGAACCCCAGTTATTTAGCGGGTTTACACTACATGATGCTAACATTAATCATACATACTCCCCTCTGTCCCAAATTATAAGTCACTTTTCCAAAAAAAATTGTCCTAAATTATAAGTCATTTTACAATCCCAATATATCCTCTATCATTTATTACTGATACTTCTTCCAATTCTTTAAATTTCTCTTTCATCTTTAATAAATGAAGGACAATATTGTAAAGTCCTACACAATCTCTCTTTGTCGTACAAAATTAGTATGTTTCTTAATTCGTCTGAAATGTCTAAAACATCATATAATTTGGGATGGAAGGAGTATATAATATAAAGATAATAATGGATACAGGGACATATAAAAATGCATATAACCAATACTAACCATGAAGATGATTTATAGTTTTCAACATTGTGAGGAAACTCTTTTAAGTACAACAAACCAAAAGTTGGTCGGGCATCGACAATAGCCAAAAGCAAATCCCTGTGATACTGCACCTCGGTAGGCCACATCTTCTTCAACAAATCCATCATCCTCTTCTGATTACCCTTCAAAGGATGCGGACGCTTCTTCGGATCAGGCATCAATCCATTACTCGGATCAGTACAAACCAAAACAAGAACATCAAAAGCAATTTTAGCCGCATCCCCACCTTCCTTCCACAAATCCCAACCAACTGCTCCAAAGTAACACTCCCAAACAAAACACTCCTCAACCCTGGCGGCACCAACGACGCCTCAACAAGAACATAATCCCTCAAAGTAGACAAAACAAAAACAACAGTCTCATCATCGTCATTCTCTAATCCACGAAGCACACCGGAATACATCTCCCTCTGCTGCAAAATCCATCGCAACAATCCCGGTTTCCCAACCTCCAAAAACGACATCGCGAATCCAACAAACGACTTCCTCAACAAAACCTCTCTTTTCCCTTCACTCTTCCTCGTCCTCTTCGCCAATGCAACAAATCCAGCCACCTTAAAATCAAAACTCTTCGCTACCTCCGAAGCTATACTCGCTCCCCGCCTAACAATCGAAGCCAAAAGCAACAAAACCGCTTTCTGCCGCTTCAATTCCTTCCCATTCAACTCCTTATACAAATCATTCAAATAATCCGTTACAATCAACCGCGCAAACTTATCCAAATCCCTAGCAATACTCACACTCTCAGCGTCATTGAAACCTTGTTTCTGTTTACCGTTCCGGTGACTGAACAATGCAGAAATTAACTCAAAAACGTAATGCAAACCTTGTTTTCCTTGCCGCAACTTCCAGGCTTCGAGTAACTCGGAGCATTTAGGAGAACCGATAACGTAGTCGCGGAGGAGTTTTGCTCCGTTGTCGCTCTTTAAGAGCTTAACGAACTCTTTTGTGGCGTCGGAACATAGCTTTATCTCCGGTGAAGTGATACGGTGGAGTAATTCTTTCAGTTTTGCTTCGTAGCTGATTACTCCGCCGTATGCGGCGGCGGAAGTTTGCTCCATGGTTGGTTTTGTTTAGAGGGGGTTTTGGGGTTTATCAAAAATGTAACTGGTTCGGGTATTTTATTTTTAGGTCTGGGATAAGGGTTTAAAAATAAATATTTATTTAACTACACTAAATATTTATGGTGGTTTCTTTACATGAGTTATGACATATTTGAATCCAATGTAGGAACACTCATACTTTTCATTTTTAGTTTTTGTTTTTAAGTACAAAATATCATTAACATTCTTTTACCCGCATATAATATCACTTAGTTCCCTTTAAGATTGTTTTGCAAAAATCAAAAAGTAATGGAGTCAGAGGATATAATTGGGAGTCATTCCTAAAACTTCATTATGCTTATTACAAATAAGCGCGCATTCGCATACATTATATTTTTTAAGTCTAAAAATGTAAAAAAAAATTATGTTAGTAATCTTGTCCACAAAAGTTCACATAACATGGGGTGGTTGTATTAAAGGGTGTGACCCTAAAACCTTAGTCACTCTCACTAAAAGTACGGATAAAATGGACATGTCTGACTGACGAGTCAAGTCCGTTTTATCATATCTAGTGTTTGCAAGTGATAGCACGAAATTATATCTAATATTTGACTCGGCTCACATGGAATTTAATTTGGTTTTTTTACTGTTTATGTCTTGTTATGTTGGCTTTGTTGTTTTATTTCAAATAAGTCAAAGATTCGACTAAAAGAAGAAAAATAAATAAAGTCAAGAAAGGTAGTGAAAAGAGCGAGAGGAGGTGAAATATTTAAAATGGAAAAGAAAAAAAAGGCACAAGCCCACCAAAAAAAGTGTCGCCACCAAAGATCACTAGTGGCACTGCCACGTACTAAGTGGCGTCGCCACTCATTATGGCCCACGCTTGCAAAATCTCACTTGTTTCGCTTCTTTCTAACTTGACGCACCTTTTCTCCTCCGAAGATCTCTTCATGACCTGGTTTCTTCATTCAACTGAAGGCACGCTATTCACGAGACTTTGAAAATGAGTTGGCCACAAAAGGGGAGAGAGGATTACAGTCCCAAACGTCAAATCTTTGCATCGGGCAGAGCTTTTTCTTAGAAATTTTTAGACAGTTATATTCACCGCAAATAGTGATAGAGGTTCCACATCAGGGGACTATCACACCTGAGTTTTAGATTATTCTGTATTTTATTTCATACTAAATCTTTGAAGCATGTCGGCATTAGTTCGATTGGTTTGAATTTCTTGTACGCTGAAGTTTTCCTATTTTATCAGATTTAATTTAGTTCGAGGTTCTATTTTATTTGCAATTTAGTTTAAATTTATGTTTTCTAAAATAATAATTTGTTTAATGCTTCTCAATTATATTTGTATGTTAACCATTAAAATCAAGTCCGACTAAACTTTTGATAGCGGTATCTAAGAGTAGTCAAACGGACGGGATTCGGAAAATCATGGGCGTAAATATTTATAACTATTTTTTGTGTTTGGTTTCAAATTCTCATTAAAAACAGTTTTGTTACGGGAGTAAAAAAGCGAACAAAGGTTATAATCAATAAAGCGAGAGTTTGCAATTTTTAACCGGATAATAGAAACTAGGCATTAATTCTAAACACATTGAGAGCACTTTAGGATTGATTAGAATTTATTTGATTTCCAAAAAGTATTTTTAATCCAAATGAGACAATGAGAGCAAAGCATTTTTGTTTAAGAATATAGTTAGAGTCAACAACACGAGTGTGAGATAAAGGTTTTTAATCGATGTTTTCTCTTGAGGAATATTTTCACATTTAAAAACTATGTCAATGATTTATTGAATCCCCGAAGTTTAATGAATTACATACCAGTGTCCCTTTATTGAATATTTTTATTAAATTTGAATTTATTTTCCATTTACCCTTAATCAAAGATGGGTTAAAACCTATTTTCACCCCTGACATATGGGGTGTATTTGAAAAACCCCCCTGCCAAAAAAAAAGTTCCAATTGTTACCTTGACAAATTTTAAAAGTTTCAGTTTTTACCTTGAGGATGCCACATCACCTAAAAGGCTGATGTGGCTTATATTTTTGTTACATTTGTAAGTTTTTGTTATGCCATGTCACACAATACCAAATAAAATGTCCAGAATGCCCTTTCTACATTTTTCTTAAAATCCCAAATTATTTGGCAAATGCTATATTTCAATTCAGACCCTCCAAATTAGGTATGACCATCTTCATCTCAAAGAACCCAACTTTTGCTTTCCTCTTCATCTTTAAGTTTTCTTTGATTTCATAAACATGAGTCAACCAAATTGTTCTACTTCAAGCTTATCTTCAAATGGTAGAGTAACTCCCAAATGCGACCACAATGTCTCCATGAAGTTATTTGTTTCAAAATCGGTTGCAAATCCCGAGAGAAAATACTGGAAGTGTAAGTTCTGGGGTAAAGGAGATGACTGCAACGCATTTGTTTGGGATGATGAATTTTCTGATGATTTCGGTGATAACGGCCATTCGGATGTAGTTTCAGTAGAATTGATGAGCAAACTGGAGAGAGATATCGCACTGAAGATGGAAGCCATGGAGAAAAAAATGGATGAGTTAAAAAAGAAGCTGAATTATGTTTTAGTTGGGTTTATTTGTCTTTTGGTTCATTTCTTACTTAGTTCATGTAAAAATTCATGAAGTTGTGGCTTATGTTCTAGGAAGTTGTAACCTATGTAAAATTTAGTTCATGAATTATATTTCTTTGTTATGGAATATGGAATATATTACTCTCATGAGTTTTGGTTAGTTGAGTTATGGAATATGGAATATATTTCTTTCTTATGGTTTCTTATGGAATATATTTGCTTAAGTCTGTTCTGATATATTGTTAAATAAAACTGTTTTGGAATATTTTGGAAATCTGTTCTGATATTTTGGAAATCTGTTCTTAAGCAATTCTGTTGAGTAATTTTGTTGAGTAATTCTGTTGTACAAAATCTGTTGTTAAGCAAATCTGTTGTTAAGTAATTCTGTTCTTAAGCAAATCTGTTGTACAAAATGACAATAACATAGTTAAGCCAATCTGTTGTGATACATAGTCAAGCAAATCTGTTGTACAAAATGACTTTAACATTGTTAAGCAAATCCGTTGTGATACATAGTCAAGTACATCTGTGATACAAAATGACTTTAACATTGTTAAGCAAATCTGTTGTGATACATAGTCAAGTACATCTGTGATACAAAATGACAATAACATGATATAACTTAAGCCAAGTCTGTTCTGATAATAAGTCAAAGTAACAAAATGACACAGGAAACTTTCAAATTGAATTTTACAAAATAGCACACTATGTGCACAACTACTGATCAATGCCCTTCCTCTTCTTCCTTGATATCTTCTTTGAGGTACTACCATCAGTTTCTTCACCTATGGTCAAAGGTGCATCAGGTGTTGATCCAGGCCCACCATGTCTTTTGGCATTCCTCACTTCCTTCAATCTTTCACTGACTCTTTTTTTCTTGATCGCTTCCAAGGCACGGCCACAGCCTTTTTCCTAGCTGAAGGTTTTTTGACATTAGTAGCAGCAGGGTCAGGTTGCATTGCAGCAGGTTGTGAATCATGTGTTGGGGGAGGTTGCATTGCAGCAGGTTGTGATTCATGTGTTGGGGGAGGTTGCATAGCAGTAGATTGTGTGGGATTGTCAACTTGTGATTGTTGTTCTTCATAAAGATCCATCATATTATTCAGCAATGCATCCATCTCTGGGCCTTCATCCACAGTTCCACCTCCAGTTTCAGTTGTATCAACATTTGCACCCATCTCTGGGCCTTCATCCACAGTTCCACCTCCAATTGCAATTGTATCAACATTTGCATCCATCTCTGGGCCTTCATCCACAGTCCCATCAGATTTTTTTGACACTTTGGTCCTAGGTGTCTTTCTCTGCATTATTCAGAAACAGATATAAATAAAGACATTTCAATATGCTGAACACAATATTATTCAGTAACAGATTCATGAACATAATACCTTTCTCTTTAGTGCATTAGGATCTTGCTCTTAGCTTGACACTTCCTAGAATTATGGCCAAATTTGTCACAATGCGTGCATCTATATGCTACACCTACCCTCCTCATCCTTGAACCATTCTCATCCAACTCTCTTTCTTAGGCCTTCGTGTCCCTTCTTGTATTGTGGTGGCAACAATTCTTAGATCCACATTGGCCACATGTCCATGCCATTTATTGGACTAACATTGTTTTCATAACACCTAAGCTTCTCTCATGTAACAAGGGTCAACATATTTCTCGGGATCTAAGTTTTGATCTGTAATGAAACAACATGCCTACAAGGTATGCCCACAAGATCCCAAAACAACAAGTGGGTTTTTCCCAATATCAACAACAAAATCCATTATATGGGTGATGGACTTGCCACAAATCACCACTGCTCCATAGGCGCCATTCTCCACTAAGATATGTTTCCTTATCAAGCCTTTTCCTAGGATTAGGCATGACATTGTGCTTCCACTTATCAAGCTTAACAACACTATTAGCAATCCTATTCATCACGTAGTTCCTAATCCATTCTACCATAGTGAGTATTGGCTTATCCCTAGCTTGTAATATTGCACTATTGAAAGATTCACTCAAGTTATTCATCAAAACATCACACTTAGGGTAAAATGAAAATGAATGCTTACATCATAGTTTTGTTGGCACTCCCATCAGCCATTCCCATGCCTTCTTATCAATTTGTTTAAGCTGATTCATCTTCTTCTCCCAAGCCTGGAAGTAAGTAGCCTTTGCAGCCCCCAATAACAGGTCTCTAATGGCAGCAGGTTCTGATAAATGTTGAACATTAGCAATAGAACAAGGCATGTAACATTAGTGCATATTTGTATAAACCAGAACCAGAATTAATGCATACTTGATGAATTAATGCATGATTAGTGCATCTGAATTAGTGCATTAGTGCACTTTGTATAAACCAGAATTAATGCATACAGAATTAGTGCACTTTGTATAAACCAGAACTATGGCACAAAGGTAAGATATTTCATGAAGAACTTCAGTACCAGAATTAAGTAGTGCATATAGGGAAATAAACCAGAAATATGCAACTAAACCAGAACTATGTCACAAAGGTAATAGTGCATATTAGTGAATTAGACTTGACACGAATTAAGACATACTGATGGCGAATTAGTGCATATTAGTGCAGAATTAGTGCATATTAGTGCATGTTTCATAAATGTGAATAACAAAGGTAATTAGTGCATATTTGTACCTTTTGTTGGTCTGAAATAAAAACATACTTTCTCTCTTCTCCAATGTCTTCCATTAGCAATTGCATAAACCATCTCCAACTTTCTTTTGTCTCAGTCTCCACCACACCAAATGCCAAAGGATAATATTGGTCATTCGGTCCTTGCTACAACAATTAACAACTGACCTCCATATTGTGTCTTAAGATGACACCCATCTACCCCTATAAATGGTCTACAACCCTTGGTAAACCCTTTCTTGCATCCATCAAAACAGAAGTAAAATCTACCAAATCTTAGTGGTAGTGTTGGATGTGGTCTCTCGATTTAGTTTGTGATGTTCCCACAATGTTTTCTCAACTCATTGCATATCTCCATAACATGTTATCTGTTCCTTTGCATCACCTTCAATTATTTCTTCACCATAGATTTGGCTCTCCAAGCTTTCCTTTGGTAATGCCCGAATATTTGTCTAAGCTCGGACATAATTTCGACGGTTTAACTTTCCTTGTGACTTCCTCTTTCAACCACTAACTTAGAGACCCACTTGGAATTGGCAGACTTGTTATTTAATACCCTTGCACATGTGTGGGTCCCCACCCAAGTCTTTATCTGGTAAGTGAGGCTGCCTCCCACTTTGCTACACAATGCTAAAAACCCACATTTACTCTTACAATCAACCCTAACCCTACAACTCTCATTCTTAACAAACCTTATTTCTCTACCATTTAATACTGACCAATCCCTAATAGCATCTTTAAATTCGGAAAGAGAAATGAACTCCATACCTAATTTGAATTGAAAGTCTTTGTTAAGCAGCTATGATCGAACTTCTCATACTTTGGCTTGGAAGGTTTGTCATCCATGTCACTTTCATCGATTCGAACTTTCAAGTTCCTCACTAGCATAATCCACATCTTCACATTTCCTTGTAGCCTCTTTGAACAAGATCCTAAGACACTTTTGGGCACCAAAACACCGACCTTGTCCCTTTGCTCTTTTCTTTCATCTTTTGGGATCCTTGGATGGCTTGAATCTCAATGATTTCCTTGATCTCCACCCTATTCCCACTAATGGAACAGCTACCTCCACTTGTTCAAATTGCTCTTCTTCTATGTCAATTATTCTTTCCTCTTCAATCATTGAAACATTGGCTTGCATCAACATAGTCACCAGTACTATCATCTCCACTAGAGGTGCTGAAGTCATCAACATTAGGTACCAGAACCTTGGTCATCATGTCTTCTACATCGTGCTCTACCCAAAGATCGTCGTGAACCCTACAAGACATACAATGCTTAGCAACTTCTACAGCTCCTGCATCATCAACAATATTTGTAAACCCTTCATCCGTTTGCGGAATCTTTCTCCATAGCCTAAAACCTTCATAACCCCAATCTTTAACCAGACTAACAGCTTCAAAAAAGCTCCATTTATCTTCGTCCTGACCTTCAACAGTAGTTTCACTACCTCCTCTATAATACGTATGGTCGTCTTGCACGAAACTTCCCCCATGATGAAACACTAAATTAAACACACCCATTTGCAAGGATGAAGAACCCTAATCGTAGGGTCGAATTGAAGCGGCTTTTTGTAAAATAATTTTGCAAACAAATGAAGATGGATGGTGCGCCCTAATTTGGAGGGTCGAATTGAAACATAACATTTGCCAAATAATTTGGGATTTTAAGAAAAGGGCATTCTGGACATTTTATTTGGTATTGTGTGACATGGCATAACAAAAACTTACAAATGTAACAAAAATATAAGTCACATCAGCCTTTTAGGTGATGTGGCATCCTCAAGGTAAAAACTGAAACTTTTAAAATTTGTCAAGGTAACAATTGGAACTTTTTTTGGCGGGGGTTTTCAAATACACCCTATGTCAGGTGAAAATAGGTATTAACCCATCAAAGATTATTCATTAGCCTTAGATTTACATAGTAATATTAGATAACATTTGTTTGATTATCTGTCCTTGTGGGTTCAATATCTTTTAAAATTTCCCGATACAATTATGCACTTGCAGTCACGACTCTAATAGACATATTAAGTCGTGATCAGTAGGGTTTGGATTGGGTGACTTTATGGTTGAAAAGTTATGATAACTTTAGTGTATTTTTGAATTATTTTATGAATAAATAAATGAAAAAATATTAATCATTAAGATGAAAGAGAATGATATAGGAGAAAGATAGAGAGAAAGTCATGGTGACTTTCCCTCCATGAAGTCACCAAAGCCTAACCCGTGTTTGCATCACTAGCATTTTAAATTTTATTACTACATTTATTTTTATTTTTATAATCTTATCTATAAAAGTTGTTAAGTTCATGGGAATTTTTGAGCGAAAACTAAGGTTGATTTAGTATTTCTATTATCTTATAGACAAAAGTTGTAATCCAGAGAAAAAAATTTGGAACCAAAATTAGGTTTGTGTTGGTATAATTTTACTAGATTTCAAAAATAAGGGTCTATGATCCAACGATACAAACCAACTATCTCAACAGTAGGTGAGAGCCTAAAGAAAGGTTCGAGGTAACTCAAAGAAAGGATACTTCGAGATAGGCTTGGCAAATAAATCTAGCTCGGACACGGTCGTCCCTGTCATAAATTTAACAAGAAAAATATGATTTAATTAAGGCGGGGTGATCCCAATTTTAATTACAAGGAGAAATGCTAATACCTACCCCCACCCCTCTCGCCCCCTATTAAACTTAATTTATTTCCATTATTTTAAATAATTTTAATATTCATTTATATATTTTTTAATGTTAAAACATCATGCTTATTAGATTTTAAAAAAATACAAATTAAACAAAAATAATCATGCGTTATGATTATTCTTAAAATAATCAATTATTTAGTTTAATAATTAAATTTTATTGCTATAGAAAAATATGTATTTTAAAAAGTTACAATTTATGCATTGAGGCGGGATGGAGAAGCTTGTTTCTTGTTCAGGACGGGAACAAATTATAGACCTTGACCAGGTTTGGGTTGGTTCTAGGAGGCGGGAATGGTGTTGGTAATGCTTAAACTCACCTACACTTTGCCTCGTTGTCATGCCTACTTCAAGGTAGCTTAAAAAGGGGCTACCTTAAATCGCCCAAAGAAGGGTTCGAGGTAGTCCAAAAAAAGGGTTTTAGATAGCCCAAAGAAAGGCTACCTCGAGGTCTCCCAAATAGGGATTTGGGTAGCACAAAGAAAGGCTAGTTGAATATAGTCCAAAGAATGGTTATCTTAAGGTCGTCCAAAAAAGTGCTCGAGATAGTCTAAAGAATGGCTATTTCAAAATCTCCTAAGAAAGTACTCGAGTTAGTCCAAAGAAAGGATACCTCATGGTCTTCAAAAGGACATCCCGGGATAACCCTTTAAGGTCGTCCAAAACAAACTATCTTGAGATCGTCTAAAGAAAGGCTACATTGAAGTCACCCAAAGGAAGGGCTTTAGGTGACTTAGTGTCATGAGAGAAAAACAAAAGTGTCAAAAAAAATAGATAAATGGATTCAATAAAAAAATGGCTAAGAAATATTTTAAAATTTTAAAACTCTTAATTACTAAAATATATTATATAACTGGAAAAAATACTTGAGAGAAATGGTAAACAACGAGATAATATATTATAGTGTATCTAAAATTAAAGTTAGTAAACATTCTCTTGTTAGCTTAGGAAGTTTTATAAAAATTAGGGATACATATACTCACACGGTGAATGGTGTGTATATACGCTTTTGTTTTCAAAATGTAAAATAGAAAAATAAAATTGTGCTGTCAAAAAATATTATTGTTATTTTTAAAAGAAATATATATTTTTAAAGAAAAATAAAATTATCTTGCCAAAATAATTTTTACATATATAATATATATTTTAATTCTTCATATATTACCTTTAACAATATTATATTTTAAATTAAAAATAATTTTAAAATAAAAATATTAATAACAAATAATTAAAAAATAACACATTTTTTCGTATACCATATTAGTACCCGTGTGTTCACGATCTGGTGTGGATGAGATATGTCATCGTTTAGTTTTGAAATTCAAATAAAATGAAAAACATTTTAATTTAATTGTAAAATAAGAAGAAAAAAAGTAGTCAAACATAAATATATAAGTTAATTTAATCAATTATTATTAAGAAAAAATTTTAAACATCAATTTAGAAAGAAAAAAACAATTGTGCAAAATAGATAAAAATAAAATATATTTCTCAATCTTATTGACCGTACATTCTGTGATGTGTTATTTGTACATCCATACAGCGTTGGTGTGATGCACACTTAAGTTTTAAAATATAATAAAAAGGTAACTAAGAAAAATGAAATTGTTTTACCAAAGTAGTTTATTATTTTTAAATGAAAGACATGTTTTTAAATTAAAAACAAAATTATATCAATTTTCCATTTTTTAAAGAAATACATCGATAATATATACTTAGATTATTCATATATTATTTTTAAAATTATTGAATTTTAAATTTTAAATAATTTCAAAATAAAAATATTAAATACATAAAATATTAAAAAAATATGATTTGTTACCCGTGCGTTTACACGGTACTGGTGTGTTACCTGTGCGTTAACACATATATTGGTCTGATTATTTGTACGTTCATACTAGTACAGACGTGTTACTCGTATGCTTTTGTTTTTAAAATGTAATAAAAAGGTAAATTAAAAAGATTTCTAATAATTTATTAATTAATTATTATATAATATTATCATATGAAAAAATATGTCATAATGTTAAAAAAAAAAATTAGGTGTGATATTTATAAATTATATTTCATATTTATACTTTTAAAAGTAGATATATAAGTCAATGTATTTTGACTCCATATCGTTTAAGGATAAAAACTCTTAAAGAAACATAACCTAACTCAAAATAATGTATTTTGTCAATTATATAATAAATTATAATCAAAGTAATTTATGTGTTCATTATGTATCTATGTATTTATGATAGTTATTCATTTTTAATAAAATATATTCATTAAGTGTTGCATATTGTACAAACATCTCATGCATCAATTTTCGTTCATATTTGTGTAGTCATCGCTATCATGCCAACTACTCAATACAACAGCCTCAATGATTGATGATGACCTTTAAACCAGCATCACCACGAACATGTTATACTAAATCTCATTCGCAAATTTAATTCTCAATGGTATCTTTCAAGAAAACCAAAACTCCATAAACTAACCAATATTGTCTATTGGTGAAATTCTAAATAAGTAGCATCATAACACAACAAGGTACTAAATTTTGTGAAAATTGTTATCAGATCAACCTAAAAGATACCAAACATAAGTTTTAACCACTGTTTTGCTTCGTTTGGATTAAGATAGATACATATATATAAAAAAGTTACCTCAGAATCTGTTCGCAAGACAGTTTCGCGGCTTCGTTGGTAATTTATCACGCAAATTGGTTGACACCACATCCGCGTGTTCTGATAAATTAGTTGAGTACTTTCCATGATAAATTGGCATGAAATATATATAAGGCTCAATCGAAATTCAGGTGAGTATAGTGCAATTGTGATATATAATTGGGAACAAAATTAAACATTACCAACATGATAGACTAAGACCGGATCGTCATTTGGTAAATGCACTTTAATGGGTTTAATTATATAGAAAGAAGTAAAATATGATTGAGAAGAACAAATATTGTCATTAGCTCCAAAATTAAGAAGTCGCACTGTGTTATTATAACTTACAAAACAAGTAATTACATTACAGATACCTGACTGGTGAGGCTCGTTTGATGAATGATCAGCATGAGTAGAATCTGAAGTGTGAAGTTGGTTGGTGCTTGATCCGTTCAAGATCGCATAAGGAATCAAGTTTGCTTGTTGTAACAAGTTCATGAGTTGATACCTCTCATGAGTGAGACCGTGATTAGGGTTTCTTACTAATTGGCCTCGGATGCCTTGGATTGAGACTCAATTACACTATTGTTAGATGAATGAGGTTATGCTTCGATAAAAAATTCTATTGTATGAACATACTTTTGGCAATGTGCGTAATCTTGAATTTCATATACCATGATTGGTGCCTTTGGCTCGAGCAAACATTTATTGGAGTCATATGCATTAACAAGGATATAGTACTCCATAGTTGGTGCAACATTGTAGTTGATTTCTTCTTGTGCCATTAAATAGTAGACTTGTTGATGGATGGTAAACATTCTATGAGCAAAACTTGAGTTTTAACCACTGATAATTGATCATTCGTTCCGGTTAGAAATTGAATGACATAATTTTCAAGAATATATTGCCTTATTGGTCTTATGGCTTCACATCTACAAGGATGAGGGCAAGTACATGATGGAATAGGACAATGAGTAGTGATTTCATCTCAAACAGCTTTCATTTAAATGAAGTACTCAAGCACAATTTTGGCACCTTGTTGTATGTTGTTAAATTAAAACCGCAAATGAGCTACATGAACTCGATCAATATTAGAGAATCTTTCTTTGAGATCATTCCACGCATCAATGGAATTTTCATGAAAAATGATAGTTTGGGCAATAGAATCAGAAACATAATTGATGAGCCAATAGTGTACCAGATGATGCATTATTCTCATGCAGATCGATTCAAATCATCAAAGTCTAGAGTCTCCATGGATTCATCAATGATGGCAAGCTTGTTCTTGGCGCCAAGGACTCGACGCATTGATATGCTCCAAATTGCATAATTGTTACCATCGAGGTTGGATGCAATGGTAACTGAGTTTGAACCATCCCTCGAGTTTACATAGAATGGTAAATCTGTTGTGTAGGAGGTTGAGCTTTAGGTGTCATGGTGAAACAATGAAAAAGGAGAAAATGAAGCAAAAGAACGGTGGTTGGATCGAAAAAATCACAAGTTTCGGTGAAAAACTTGAAACAAGAAAGAGAAATAAAGGATCTTGATGAGAAAGAAAATGGAAGCACTCAAGAAGCTTAAAGGATAAGAATGAATATCAAAAAGATCTCTCTAAGAGAGAGCTCTAGTTATCATGTAATGAGTAAAAGTGAATCTTTGTTATTGTGTCAAGAGGTTACATGAGATGTATATAAACAATGAATCATATGGTGTATGTTAGTTATGGTAATGCAACAATGCACAATATAAACTTCCTAACTACCATAACTAACAAGTGTAACTACTTCTAACTAACTAACAACCTCTAACAAATTGGATAATGATAGCTTGAGGAACAAGTTTGTCATCTCTAACTTGTTCATGGTGTAATAGTTAGGCTCATCTAAATAAATTATTTGCATTCTTACTTTTTACCAAAACCTTCCTAATTCTTAAATATGGATGAAGAATTTATTTTATAATATTATATGAAATAATTGGAGGTAATGACTTGCACATCTAGCCTTCAGATCATATTGTGAATGCAATTTTACTTTTTATGACAAATTAAGAAAATATTCTAGCCATACAAAATTAAGAAAATCATATTGTAGCTTTTGAAAAATAATATAGCCACCATACACAAAAGTTGCTCGAACTAAGAATAAGAATAAAATTTATTTAATAATTGACCAAATGTCTCTAAATTTATATTTATATTGTAATAAGTAGTCAAATTTATCATAATGTTGAACAACAAATCTAACAAATAACAACCTAGTGTTGATAAGAAATATACCAGTCAGAGATTGTGAATTCTAATTTGGTTCTTACTCTTTGGTAAGAGAATCATTTTGTGGTTTTCGTAACAAAGATTGGTGCTAAAAGTGTTTTTTTTTTTTTTTGTAATTTTCTCGTAGATGGATTGTTAACTTACATGTTGAAGCAAATGAATTATGTTTTAGTGTGTTAAGTATATGTTTGGAACCTCGCTGTGTTTCAAAGATTTTTCAAATATATCATAAGTTTTTTTTCTTCTTTTGTTGTATTGTTTTTCTCTTTTATAATAATGGCATTATATTGCAACAAACAAAGAATTGGCGAAATTGAAAAGAAAAAAATGAAAAATTCAGTAATTCATATATCAAATTAAACAACTGGGCAAGTCACCACATGTTCAGTGAGTGTATTTTAGTCATCCTCTTTCACTTCAAAAACAAATAAAACATATGAAAATCTATAGTGATGTAGATGTACATTTTAGGCTAAGATAGAGCCATTACATACATATGTATCAAGAAGAAAACCTTCATTTTCAAGATCTAATTGGTAAAGATTCAATAGAAAAAGAAAGAAAAAAAAAGTACTTCAAGTTTACGCAGTAGGTGTAGACAATTTTCCAGCTTGGTCCAAAACATGAAGAAACTCAGTCCTGGTCCTAACAAGCCTATGAAAAACCTCTCTAATCTGCAATTGCAAAGGTTCCAACCCTTCCTCCATCTTCTTACAAATATCAGCCAATTCTTCCACATGGACCCTCACCTCATCCAAACGCTCATTTTCAGCAGGAAACTGAAAAGACTCAGTAAATTCAATAAGCAATTGTCCCACCTTTTCCATCTTTTGCATCTCTTCCAACAATCCAACAGTACTTTTCTTCTCCTTCTTCTTCCACTCCTCAGCAATCTTCTCTTGCAACCCAATCATGGGTTGGGCCCAAGCCAATTGCCTTGGAAATGGTAAATGTGTGCCCAACCCGTTCCTTTCTTGACAAGGAATCGCGGCAGCAAGAGTCCACATAACAAAAACCAATGCAGTGCTCATTACGTAAAGTGGCAAAGCCAAACCCGTTAAATCGGCACCACGTGGTGCAGCCAAATTTGAAGACATGGCGTGAATTTGTTTTGCAGCAGACCAATTTCTTGCCATTGTCCATGATAGTGATCTGACGCGATCCTTATTCCCAGCATTTCCTCTTCTTCCAAATGACCTATTAAATGTAGTTAAGTTTTGTTAAAGTTAGTTGCAAATTATACTCAAACTAGTTATACAAATTATACAAGAAAATTATTTTCTTTCACTATACAAGTTTTACGCATAATCCTTGTCAAATCTATTATATTATAATAAGCATAAACTATAACACATACCCTAACATAAACATAGACACTTTAATCTAATATATATATATATATATATATATATATATATATATATATATATATATATATATATATATATATATATATATATATATATATATATATATATATATATATATACACGCATTAATTTATTACAAATAAACAAAATATAAATATAGCTACATACAACATAAAAATGTCTAGTTATAAAAGTTATGTGAGTTATTTATTTGGCATATGAAATAAGAAATGTCTAGTTATGATTAAATTTTTATATTATAATCAAGTTCTCTTAATTTATTTTGAACAAACCTGCTTCTCTCAGTTCCCTTGGTACTTCCACATTCTTTATCTTCATGCACCATTACTGTGACAAGAGAATTCAATGCTTTTTTGGCTCTCCGGACTTGTCCATCACCCATGGGTCTAGGTTCAAGAGCAGCAACAGCGATCTCAGCAAGCCTCTGGAGATTCCTAATAGCATCTAGGCCAAGAGTTACAGCATTGCAAACATCAAGCGATTTGACAACACGATCAAGCAGTTCTGGGAGGAGTTTGTCAAGAGGCGGTTTGGATATTTGAGAAGGGTCACGACCCATCATAACAACCGCTTTGAATTCAGCTTCACAACAAAGAAGTTCATCGAGGAGCTTTCTCAACCAACCAATAGATAGAAGGGCATCGCTGGAAGGATCTTCTGTTGTGGAAGATAATAGATCGGCGAATCTATCACCAACATGTTTTTGGAAAAGTTCAAGGTCTTCTAGCTCTTGATCGTGATTACCTTCCATTGACATAACTTGATTTCTTCGAATGCTTATTCTTCCCAAAAATGAACTTTGATTGTTCTCAGTTGTTGCAGGCATTTTGGTTGTTATTGTTTTCTCTTAAATGAGAAAATGAAAAGGGTGAAGATAAATGAAAATGAAAAAAAAGAAAGAAGAAAGAAATGGTCTAAAGTGTAAGTAAAATGGAAAGATTTGTAAAAGATAAAGCATTGCCGTTAGTTTTGGAAGTTATTATATCTATATATATACGCGCAAAATTTAAGGTAAGACGCTCTCTAAGACCATACCGTTTCTCTATTTTTTTCTTTGTCTTTTTTTGGCTAAATTGATTCATTATTATCCTCTCATTTTCTTATATAATCAACAAATTCAACACACATTTCTAAAAATTTTATTTTCATTAATTATTTTTATTTTTATTTAATATTTTTTTCACATGTAATGGTTATAAATTTGTAATCATAATTTTATATTGTTTTTTAATGAAAAGTGAATATGAGACTCAAATGAGAGAAACACAATTTTTACATAATAAAATAAAATATATAAAATAAATGCAACAAAATTTATTTTGTTATGTATTTGATTTAACCAAACAACATATTGACTTTTTTGTTGTATGTTTTGTTTGAGAGAATGAGAGGTTGTACTAATTCTTAAATTTGTAGTATGTGTTGTGCACAATCTATATGTCATCTATAAATTGTAAGTGGTTTCAATATTTCATCCAAACCTAAATTATTTTTAGGGTATACTCAAACACAAAATTTTAAAGCAATTTTACCTTAGTTAGGTGTGCTATGACACATTGACCATCCTAAACTTTTGATATTGCTAGAAGATAGAAAGTAGGGAGCGCACAAAGTATATTATTTCTAAATGTGTATTCATATTTATCATAAATATAAAGTAAAGGGTATTTGTCGCACCCCAAAATTTCCCCTACGTTTCATCACATGATTTCGAATTTTTGGTACAAAAAGGTTGTTTGGAATCGTTCTTCCGAAAAAAAGGGTTTATTTGTTTAGAAGTTGAATTCAAAAAATAATTAGTTATTTGAGAATTTGATTTTTTTAGAGGGAATTCTTTTTACTCGGATTATTTGAGTTTGGTGATTGAAAATGCCATTTCTTGGTGTTTAAATTTTTCAGTCAATATAACTACAAGAGATTGTTGGATATTTCAAGCAAGAATGAGAATACAAAGATCGGAATTTCGAGGTACAAGGTTGAAAAAAAAGTTCTAGTATTTCTTTAGAATTCGGGTATAATTTCAAGTTGGGAAGTCACAAAAATACAAAAAAAAAAAAAGAATACGGTTTTGTGGAAATTTAGCCCAATGAAGGATTGTTCCAGGAAATCGGTTTGTAGCGGGGAAGCACTACGAAGAACTTCGTTCATGACAAGAGGAAATCGGAATTATAGTTCGAATTTGAATACTTTTCTTATATCAAATTGATATGATAAAAATATTTAAGTTTTATAAGGAATACATTTTTTTGCAAGAGTAATTGAAATTTATTAATTTCGGAACTTTGTCCGTTATTACATAACATTCTAATTTTTGTTTTACAAGTACAAATGTATTAATTCTATCCTAATGTCGTAAGCTCCTGGCTTCCTTCGAATTTCTCTTCATCCGAGCATTCTTCTTCACTTCCACACAGTGTTGTCCGCTTGTCATCTGAAACAATGGAAAGAGATATAATTAATAGCAACAGAGCAATTTTCATACGAAAATAAGAAAATTATGTTTTTCGGACTCATCACGAGGGTGGTGTTAAGGAATCAGGTTTAAAAGTCAATTGTTCAAAAGCCTCGGAACCGAAGTTCCTTCATCGGCCATTACAGTTACTTCCTTTGCAAATCACAGCAACTTTCGTTGTTGGTTCACAAAGGAGGTATAAAGTGGAAATCAGGAAACAACACTTTTCCAAAGAAAAAAAAGCCCAACAGTGTCAATAAGTTCCAAAAGAAATCAACTCAGACCAGAAAAATAATAAGTTATGTATCGGCAGACAAAAAAACAGTTTTTACCCCACAGTGTAATTATTTTTCACCCAAACAATAGCAGCATGCAGCATACACAAGATTGGAAATATGCCAAATTCAAGTTTCAAATATCAGAGCAGGAAGTATAGCCGAAAGAAGAAATTGGAGTGTAGTAGTAAACAATACAGATCGGCAGAGAGGACCAAGGCAAAGCAGTTCTAATTAATCAGAAAAGAGGATGGTATCTAAAAACCCCAGCATAGTATCTGTTTACAAAATACACCAGAATAGGGATGTACTCAAGTATGTATCAGTGTAGCAGTCCAGGAGATCAGAAAAAGAGGGATATCAAAAAACAGAACAAGGATTCAAGGCCGCGGATCTTCTTATAATACAGAATCAAAGACCAAGACCAAGAGACAGCATCTAAAATCGATTCTTAAGAGAAAAAACACAAGCCAAAATCCTATATGTTAAAACAACCTAAGACCAAGAGCAACATCTATTTTCTTTATCAGTTTCCTTACACTATCAGTTCAAAAATCATCAAGAAAACCAGAAAACGTGGCATCACGAACCCAAAACGCAGTAATCCAAAACACAGAAAACACTAACCCTATTGATCATCATTTTCCTCAACCCGACCCTTCAGATTATCTATTTTTTCAGAAATCCAGTTCTGAAATTTGAGAAAGAAGAAGAAGAAGAAAAGTTGGAAAGGTCTCACCCGATACAACCACGAAAGGTACGATGCCGACAGCCATGGGGACGTTAGGGTTCCACGGTCAACACTATCTGTAAAACAAACATTAAGTTCAGAAATCAACATGCAACAGTGAGTGAGAGAGAGACGGGTTGATCGCGACGAGAGAGAAACAGCGGCGGCGACGGTGAGAAAGGGAGACAGAGTGAGAATCGCGGCCAAACAAAACCAGCCCGGTGAGGAGTCGCGGTGAAGGGACGATGAGGGTTTGTGAGAGCGGCGAGAGGGAACGCGTGAGAGAGTGGAAACCCAGACCGGGTACGCGAGAGAGAGAGAGAGCAGATGGTTTGATTTTACTTTTTTCTTTTCATTTTGGTTTTAATTAAATAGGATTAGTAACATTAATATTATTATTATTATTACTTATATTATTATTATTAATTGGTAAATATTATTAATACTACTATTATTACTATTATATTATTATTCAGTAAATACTATATTATTAGTTTACCTTTTTATTTTACTTAATTACTATTATCATTATTATTTACCACTATTATTATTCATAACAAATATTATTATAGTTTTTTTTAACTAGTAAAATATTTAATATACCCTAAAAACACAAAAAATAACAATAGTAGTATTAGTAGACATTTTTATCATTAAGAAATTTTAGCATTTTTTTCCTTTTTCTGTATTATCCTCATTTGTAAATTTGTACCCCCATTCCCCACCTGATGTAATAGTTAGTAAATATTATTGTTTTATTATCTAATTATTCACAAAGCACAACCCAAATGTTTTCAAACTAATACTCGTGCGAGCCATTTTTCACTACCTTGAGTTGACAAAGCTTTGAAGCGTCACAACGGCCACACGTTTGTGCACACACCACGCTTACTCTTGGGCTTACAATGAAACTTTGATCGGTCAGTTAAACATTATTTAATTATCTAATTAGTTTATTTAAAATTAATTGGCCCATCTGATTAATTTTATTAAACTAATTACTTAATTAAGTTTCGTTTAATTAGTCGATTAAATTTATTTCGCGCATGCACTTACACGATAAATTGTCTTGTTATTTGTGCGGGCCACCTTGTATGGGCTTTTAAGTTATTTACTCGCTTTATTTAATGCTTGTATACAATTATTTGTTCATTTCCATTATCACACCTTAGTCCATATGTTTAATTAATCATAACCCGTATCTCCAAAACACTTTCATAATTAAATTACAAACCTCGATCCAACGTCGAGTGCATTTTCTAAATTCTTTCATAAAGAAAACTCAAGTGTTTAAGCCGTTGGATGCTAGACTAATTGTTTAAGCACTTGCAAAAAAATGAACTTCGAATCTTTAAGTCGCTGGATGCTAGACTAACTACTTAAAGATTCTTAATAACGTGAACCTTGTTTCACTTCACTCTTTCATAAAAGAAAAACTTTTGGGATGATAGACGACTCGTTGAGCATTGAGTTCATCTTGTTTCTAGTATTTGAATCATAGGATGCTAGACTTATGGTTCGGTACTTTTCACCCACATAAAAAACAATTCAACTCATTCAAATTCTTTTATCGCTCATATGCGATCGTAAAAACTCTTTTCGGATAAAGAGGGTGTAATAGTCGTTTCAAATACGAACGAGGACTTAAGCTTTTCAAACAAACAAAATAAGTCCTAGCTCAAAGCGTTTGAAACGTCTAAACGCACGATTTTTCTGATAAAATCAATGCAACCAATTAAAGCCTTTTTTAGAGGAACTACAGAGTTTTGACTTTCCCATTGCACAAGGGAATATGTAGGCACACGGTTCCGAAACCGTGCCAAACTCAAAATAATAACGAACAATTTCTTTTCCTTTTGGTATTCATAACTTAGCAATAAACACACACACAAACGCGTAGAATTAAATGGGTCCCATCGAGTACGATGGATGTAAAGGGTGCTAATACCTTCCCCTTACATAACCGACTCCCGATCCCACATTTTTGGTCACGTAGACCGCCTTATCCGCTTGCTTGGGGTTTTATCTATATTTTCCCGTTCTTTTTAGAACAAATAAAATTAGGTGGCGATTTCACTAATTTTCGAGAATTAAAAGATTTTTGAAAATCGAGTTGCTTCAGTATTGAATTAAAAATCATGCAAATACTATTATTTTATAGGCAATGAAATTCTCAATTAAAAGGAGTACAAGCGGTACCCTTTCAAATATATATTATGGATCAATTACAAAAAGTTCCATTGACATTTACACCATAGGTGGTAATCACAAAGCTCTCTAGATTTTAGGCCTATAGCAAGCCAAAACCAAGACAAGAGCTTTACACTGTTAACCACCTCAGTCACTATTGGCATTGTGTTCTTAAAATTGTTGAGTTTCTCGAGGAACACAACGCCCAGTACGTTGCTAACCAAACCACCAATTTCTTCTTCGAAGAAACTTTGCCCTAAAGAGCCTATTTTATCCAAAACAAATGGTACAACTAGAGAAAAAATATAATGTCATATTGAAATTTTAAAAAAAAATTATTCACTTTGAAAAATATTTTTACAAGTAGGTCACTAAAATCTAAGACGAAAGAGTAACATTAAATGAATTTAAAGTGGTAAAAACCAACTGAAAATTACAAATTTGTGATATACTATACTCGTTTAAATTTAGTTGTGATTTTAAAATTGATTATACACATCATCAAAATTAATAAATTGTTTATACATTCATGAAGAAGTTGTTAGCTACTTTGAATATACTAAGCAAAAACTAACTTGAGATTTTTAGTATGGTGAATTAAGCTAATAAGAGAACTTTTAACCTATTTTATCACAGCAGAAGGAGATTTTTGATGATCAACACTTCTCTTTTAAGTCCAATGTTAATAAGGAGATGTATTTTTTGAGCAAATTATAGGCAAAACCAAATGATCTCAAAGGTTCATTCCTAAAAATGGTTGCAATTAAGATAAAAATGAAAATATAAAGAAGTATAATATTTGGTATAAGAAGGGTTATTGACATTCATAATAATGTGTATTCTCTATTAGAATGCTAGAGGCGTTGGTTTTCTTAACACTAGGTTGGTGATTCAAAGTTTGCACTCTAAACACAATCCATATTTATTATTGGGTTAAATATATAAAATCCTCATGTAATGTTAGCGAGTTTTATTTTTAGTTCCTAGTAAAGTTTTTTTTTAAAAGCCTCATTGCATTTTTCAGATCCCTTTAAATACCCCCTTGTCTACCACATTGCAACAAAGATTCTTTCAAAGAGCTTATGTGGCGGTCCACGTGGTGTTTTTTCATTATTTTTTAAACTAATGTGGAAAATGTGGAATTATGCTATATTTTTACTTTTAATTAATTAATTAAGGGTTAAGGGTTTACTTTTAATAAATTAATTAACTTTTACGTTTTCTTTAACTATTTTTATTAATATTTTTATGAAATTCTCTCTCTCTCTCTATATATATATATATATATATATATATATATATATATATATATATATATATATATATATATATCATTATTAATTTATTTATGAAATTATATTTAATAGTTAAGTATTAAAATATTGGTGTTGGGCTTACTATGAAATAACTTTCAATAGGCCCATTACTTAATGTTTTAGCTTGTTATGTAAAACAGGGTTATAAACTACTAGATTTTGTTATAAACTTTTGATGTGGGATACTATCTCTTTTGCAAAACAATAGTGAAGGAGTCAAATGACAAGAAAGAGTTATATCAACTGCTAAAGCATTGCACATTGTGATTCGAGGAAGTGGTTGAAAATAAGTTTGTACTCCACCATTTTAAATATAACAATTTTAATATCAGCCTCACGAATTTTTGAAAAGCATGGCACTATAAATGCAGTGTTTACGTATCCACTACTAATTTAATTAATTAGTTAATTAAATTATTAAAGATTTAATTATTGGAATTAGACGAAGTTTGAGAATTAATCGGAGTAATTGGATTTATTGGCATTATTTAAGAGACATATTTGGATTATTAAGTTTAAGCGGATTATTTGGTTGGTGTAATTGCGGATTAATATTAAGAACAATAGTATTTATTTATTGGACTAGTTTATTTAAGTGAAATAATCAGTTTAGTTGAGAATTATTATGAGTAGAGATTAATTAACTAGAATAATTAGTGATGAATTAATTCGTGGTAGAATATTATTGAAAATAATACTAGAAATAAGTGTGGAATTAATAGAGTTATTTATTTGGTGTTAGAAGTATAGTAAAGAGGTGTGAAAATTAAGGCAAGTAGAAATAATAGAAATATTATTATTATTACTATTTTATTATTATTATAATAATATTATTAGTTGGATTTAATTATAAGAGAAGGAATTAGGTTTAAATAAATAAGAGATATAAAAGGAGAAATATAAGGCTAATAGTTAGAATAAAAATAATACTAGAATTATTCTATTATTTGGAATTAATAAATTAAATGTAGTATATTAATTATAAGAGAGAATTAGTATTTTTGGGGAGAATATAATTTAATAAACCAAATTTATTAGGAGCTACTATATATTGAGTAACCTAGGAAAATAAGGATTTTTATGTTGTTGCTTGCAAACCAAAGAACAAGCCCTAGCCGTGGAGAGAAAAACCAGAAGAGAGAAAGGAAGATAGTTGGAAACAAGGTGCTAGAGTTCGCCGTTCCATCGATTCCGCCCGTTCCGCCAATAAGGTGGGTTCGATTTAATTTCGATTCGATGTAAATATTGGGTACGCTTAATTATACGTTAATCCGGTTTCGTCGTGTTGGAATAGATTATATTAATGAATTAATTGTTGTGTGTGGTTATGTTGTGTAATATCAAATCTCTCGCTATGCGTGTTTTGTGTCAATTATGTTGAGTCGATGCTAAGGCCACCGTGGCATACGGCAGGGAGGCGACCGCCTCGAAGAGGGAGACCGTCTCGACTGGCTGCTGGAGATGAGGCGACCGCCTATTGGAAAGCGACCGTCCCATTTGCCTCGTTGTCCGTGTTGGTTTTGTTTCATTTGATTTAGGAACATAGTGTCTTAGCATGTTTTAAGGGTAGTATTACATGGAAATAATTATTATCGCATGATGGGGAAAATAATATAGTAGTAGAAGCAATTAATTAGCAGTAATATTCTAGCAGAATAGAAAAATGCATTAGAGGAGTGGTATTTAGCAACAGAAATATGTAACAGCGTGGATTAAACGTTGGGAAGATCATTCAACTAATTAATAATGGAGCCGCCGAATTAATTAGTAGGATAATTAGAATTAATTAGTAATGTTGCAAAAACCGAAAAATAATGTAGAAAATAATCGTCGGTTGAATTAAGCGAGAAAATAGTTTATCGGAATTGGACGAAACTTTACGGGATAGTTCGGGTATACGAGTAGCTAATTAAAATAGTGTCATTTTGTTGACTTTCGCATTAGTTGCTTGATTGTTGATACAGTCGGAACGTGTTGTTTATGTACGAATTGGATGATTTAAGAACCGTAGAATTATGCGGCAAAAGCTGAAAATGAAGTTGATTGAATTAAATTATAATTGTATTGTTGTTAATATTGCTAATTGTTGTTAAAGTTGTTAATTGTTATTGAGGTTGAATTTGATCGTGTTAATTATAAATTATATTGTGGTTGATATTACTAATTGTTGTTGAAGTTGTGGATTATTGTTGAAGTTGAAGTTGATTATGTTAATTATAAGTTGCATTGTTGTTGACGTTGTTGATAGTTGTTGAGGTCGAAGTTGATCGTGTTGATTAAGTTGATGCAGTTAATGCATGATTAAGTTGATGTTGTTTTAAGTTGTTGTTGGTGTTGTGGTCGTTGTATCATACATAGCATGTGCATTATTAAGTTGGCCTGGATTGGCACCACGTTGTAAGTTGAAGGCTTATGCCTTGTTGAATGCCTCGATAACCTGGAATATTTTACGTTGGGAGTTTTGCTCCAAATGGATCCACATGCATCTGCATTTGTCGAGTCGCATTGAGTCGCATTTTAAGTTGTTGTTGATTCTACGTTGTTTTGTGGATATTATATGTTGTTTGGTGGATATTATAAGTTGTTGATTCTACGTTGTTTGGTGGATATTATATGTTGTTGACTATAATGTTGTTTGGTAGATATTATGTGTTATCGATTAAAGTAGTAATTAGTTGATGTCGGTTCAAGTCGATGTCTTTGCTCTGATACGTAACACTCGGGGGGATATTTCTGTCTATGTCGTTATATTGTTGACCCTTGATGATATTAGTATGATTGTTGAATCTTAAGTGATGTTGTGAGATAAAAGTTGTTAAGTATGTTGAAAGTTGAATAACATGTTTCAAGTTGTTATTAGTATAATATATTATGTTGTATAACTATGAATCCCGCTGCGTAGTAATAAAAAGTATTTTGTTTGAAAGTTATTGAAAGTTGTTATGAGATCCTCCGAATTAAAGAGTGTTATGTATCTTACCTGTTTGTGTTGTTAATGTTGAAATGTGGCATCCCATGTTTTTAGTTTAAAATTTCCACACTCTGATTTTATAATAAACGTTGGGTAGAAATGGGGTGTTACACTATGCTGCAGCATAAGCAATTCCAAAAGTTTTTCCTTTCATTGTTATTTCTCCCCGGTAAACGTACTAAATAGGAACTATTTTTGTTGTTGAGTTCTTCACTTTGTGTCTTTAGAATGTCTAGTTTTGCCGTTGTAATTGGTGGTTTAAGCAAACCTAGTTAAAGTTGTTTTCTTCATGACTTTGAAAGAGCATCATGTCTCTTTTTAGAACTTGGCTAATGATATACTTCAAAATAGTAGACGAAAAGGTAGTGAGTTTGTCAATGAGTTTTGGAAAGTTCTTCCAGCAGCTCTCATGTGTGTGTATGAAAGTGGTGATGTACTTGGAAGGAAAGCAGTGAACAAACTTGTAAGTTTTATATTCACTTGTTATTAGTTCCGAATATTAATGAAAAATGCAACCAAGTAATGATAATATCATGCTTGGTTATCATTTTCATCCATGCTTTTATGATAATACCACTATGTAAATGAACATTAAATATTGCATCTATTTGTGATATTTTCACAAATCTCATGAAACACCATGAAGAAAATATTTTGTTCCTTAATTGTCATGATAGTTGGCCAAAAAGAAATGGACTTGTGCTTTTTTTAATGATTAATTTATAAATAGATTTTAATAAAAATATTAATAAGAATAATTTAAGAAAATATAATTGTAAAAAAATTAATAAATAATAAGAATAATTTAAGAAAATATAATTGTAAAAGAATTAATAAATATTAAAAATAATTTAAGAAAATATAATTGTAAAAAAAATTAATAAATAAATAAATTCCACATGGCTGTTAAAATTAAAGCAAAAATAAAATAAATATTCAGTTGGACTGCATAATCAGCAACAAAATAGAATCTAAGCTTAAATAGTGCGCACAGGGTCTATATAGAGAGAATCTTGGTGTTATGAGGGGGGAATCTAAAAAAATAAATTTACAGGGGCTAACGCGAATCTCGCTAATATTACATGGGGTATTGTATATTTAACCTTTTATTATTTGGTTTTTTTTAGCTTTTCTTATGCTAATTTTTTTAATCAATTTTTACGCAAGTTAAGGTTTAAGAAAATATTCTTAAATTTAGGTAGCCAAGATATTCCTAACATATCGAGTTGTGCAAATAGTTGATTTAAATCCTACATGGTTTAACATCTAAATTCAACAAGTTTCTTTCTTTTATTTCGAAAGAAACCCAATTATGTTATGTTGTTGTTTAAGATAGTACATTGCATGTGTATGGAAGAATACTTTTGATGAAATTGAGTTCTTTTCAACAATCATTTCATGGTATGGATTATTTTATAAGAGACTCCAATGTTATCATATGCATTCATGAGAACTATGGTAGACAATTTCCAAATAAAATTAGACTAACAATGGATGTTGGTCAAACAATAATAATAAAATGCATTTAAATATTATTGGATCTATAATACTTGATCTAATGAGAGAAAGAATCATGTGTACACTTCTTAAATATTAGATAGAGCAGTTTGTAACACCATCTTGTTTGTTGTTTCTAAAACATCATTCCATTTTGTTAAAATTGTAATTTCAAATATAACCCTTAGAATTTAGTGAAAGGATATCAAGAAACATGATTTAAGTTGTTTTAAAAGTTTTTTCCTCTTAATCACAACATCATAAATAATTATCTTATATATACATCTATATGTTCCTTAGTAATTGATGTTGACAATGATATGCTTGCCTAAAAGAAACATAGCATATAAGAAAGAAAGCAAAAAGTTTATTTAATGTATGTGCATTAACCAAATAGCACCCTGACATTTGTTTTTTTGCATTTTTTTTAGATAATAAGTGGTTACACTGGTTCTTGAATTTGTTGTTTTATGTTATGCACAATATATATGCTATCCATGACATATACTTGTTCAATATTGTATATGAAGTTCAATATTTCATCAAAATATAAATAATTTTACTGGTGAACTTCAATCACAAATTCTAAAATAATGGAACCTTAACTAGATAGGCTATGACAAATTGGCAAGATAAAAAGCAGAGGTTGTAATGCATAAGGTAAAATATTTGTGAATTTTTTTAATTTTTTTAATTATTTTTATAAAATGATTGTTATATTTTCAATTTTCACTAATGATAATTTTAAAATAATGTTATTCTTTTCTTGTAAAATATTGAATGACATGACATTACGTACGACACAATGACTTTTTTTAAATTAAATATACATTATCTTAATTGTCACTTATAACCATGAAACAGTAGAAAAAGGAATGAGCACGTTATGTTCAAAGAGTGGTCAAACCATTTATGCATTGATTTTAAAAAGTGGAAATTGGTCTTTGTGGTTTTACTAAAGTTGATTTAACTTATACTACACAAGTGAATTAACAAATGAAAAGTAACCATGTTACACCTTAGTCTTTTTAAAACCAATGTTAGAAAGTAAATGGTCATTAGTCTAATCCCTAACAATTGCATATTTTTATTTTTCAAATTTTGTTGCGCATGTCATATACCTCTCAATTGTATTTATAAACCGAGGTAATAAGGTATACTTTTACCTCGATTTTAAGTAATAACTGAGGGGTTAAATCTCATTTTTTGGTTGTACGATTTTCATTGGCCCGTATCATATTATTATAAATCTCATTTCACTGACATGTATCATATCATTATAAATTTATTAAACAATGAATATCAAATTTACATTTTTTACATAGAAACTACAAAATATGTGACAAAATTGGAATATATCATATCATTTTAAATCTTGTAACACATAATAACAAATTGTCATTGTTTTTAAAATCAATTGTACAAATTTATATTGTTCTCATCAAGATGTAATACTCATATTTACATATTTACATATTATTGTTAGATTCATAACAAGATAAGAAGACATTGTACCAACAACGGATCGAATGTCATCAATATCTTCTTGTGAGTATAGTGTTTTATCGTTAAAGCCATATAATTAGAACATAATTTAAATTATGATAAGCTAACAACAACAATACTAACTTAAAAAAATATAAATATGTGTATATGTGGATTAACTTAATACCTTATGTTTCATCCATTCATTTGTAATGCATGCGGAGACAATATGAGCATATATTTCATAACATAGTATCCACAAGCATGGTCATTGGGTTGTTTACCACTACAAATAATTTTCATATATTGATATCACAAATACACACAAATAATATAATGTAAAAAAACATAAATAATACACTTGCTAATGAGTGTGACACTTTTAGGGAGGAGAGAAGGAGAGAATAAAAGAAATAGGGATTATATTATTATCTTGAATTTTATAAACAATGATACAAACTATGACTATTTATATACAATCATAATTGGGATTGGGCTTACCAACTTGGATTATATTTGATATTATATCTAATATCTCAACATATATAACTTGGATTATATTTGATATTATATCTAATATCTCAACATATATAACTTGGATTATATTTGATATTATATCTAATATCTCAACATACCCCATATAATCAAAGTCGTCGAACCTACACTAATCAATTTGAACTACTCCTAATTTATTTCTCAAATTCAGGAATTTGTCTATCTTCAATACTTTGGTGAAGATGTCGGCCAACCGTGCTTCACTCGAGTAATGCCTTACTTCAAGTTCACCTCAATTCACCATTTCCCTCGAGAAGTGAAATCTAGCTTTGATATGCTTACTCCTTCCATGCAAAATTAAATTCTTCGCCAGATTTATAGTTGACTTGATATCAATTTGCAAGACAAGAGGTTTCTTCACTTTGACCTCCATTTCTTCAAGTACCGATCGGATCCAAATTTCTTGACATGCATCATAAGATCATGCTATATATTCAGCTTCACACGATGATAATTCCACCACATGTTGCATTTTCGAGCACCATGAGATTGAGACACAAAATACTTGAAAGAAATATCCAATCGTGCTTCTTTAATCTTCCTTATCTCCAAACCAATTAGCATCTGGAACAAAATTAATTTTTGCTTCTTTGCTTTCAGATTCTTGCCGAAATAGTATTCCATGGTTTATCGATCCTTTTAAGTATCTAATGATTCTTCTTACAACCTTCATGTGTGACAACATTGGTTCACTCATGTATCTGCTTATTAATCCCACTGTAAAACCTATATCAGGTCGACTATTGTACATATACCTCAGAGATCCTATAATTTGCTTGAACAAAGTTACATCAACTTTGTCTTCCTCTCCATTCTTCTCCAACTTCATATTTGGTTCGATAGGTGAGGATGCATGATTCGAATCATCCATTTTGAATTTATTGAGTATCTCTTAGCCATAATTCCTTTGATGTAGCACTCTAGATTTCTTAGATATTTGAAATCCCATTCCTAAGAAATAAGATTTTTTTCCATATTTGACATTTCAAATTCTCTCATCATCATCTATTTGAACTTCAACAAGTTCTCCAAGCCATTTCCAGTTACCAACAAGTCATCGATATATAAGTAGATGTTTGTTATATCGCGTGCTACAACATGAACATATACACCATACTCAGACTTGCATTTTACAAATTATAATTCGACTAAGTATGAGTTGATCTTCTAGTTTTATGCCCTAGGTGTCTGCTTGAGGCCATAAAGCGCTTTATGCAACTTACATACTCTACTCATTTCCTTAGGAATAACAAACCCTGGAGGTTGTTTGACATAGACCTATTTGTCTAAAAGACCATTAAGAAATGCTAATTTCACATCTAAATGAAATGTCGACCAGCCTTGGTTGCAATGCCAATGATACCACTAGTCGAACAATCTCCAATCTTACTATTGGAAAAAATACTTCAGAGTAGTCGAGTCTTGCTCTTTGAATAAAACCTCGAGCGACTAATCTTTCTTTATGTCCTTTTATTGGCCCATCAATATTGTGTTTCAACTTGAACACCCATTTTACTTTGATACTTTTGTATGTGTTGGCAATTTAACTAACTCATATGTGTTGCTTCTTCGATAGCAGAACTCTTCAACCATAACAAACTTCCACTATTTAATTTTCAAAGCCTCACTATAGTTGATTGGTTCAGCACCTGCAAGTAAAGAAAAATGAACTAATTCTCCATCTGGTGTTACTTTATCATCACCAGTCACTTCATAATCATGAAGTCTTGCTGTAACAACTCTAGACTATTGAGATCTTTGGCTTGTGATATCCACACCCTTTCTACTTCGAAATTATCGGGAATGTCAGCAACTGCTTCAACTTCGACTGAAATATTAACAATTTCTTTGACTTCGACTTCATCAGTTTCTTCATTAAATTCATAGCTCATCAATGGCTTGTTAATTGCATCATTATAATTCCAATCCCAAGCAGAATTTTCATCAATTATAATATCTCGACTCAACAAAATCTTCTCATTGATTGGATTGAATAACATATATGGACCAATTTTATTATATCCTACCAGAATCATAGGTTCACTATTGTCATCAAGCTTCCTTCTTATCGCATCAGGAACATGCTAAACATAGTGCCAAACACCTACACAATCAGCGATAGTCATTTGCCACTCCATACTTCACAAACCTTGTTCTTCAATATCTTGGTAGGGTACCTATTCGTAATATAAATTGTAGTCAAAATAAGCCTCTATAAAGTTTTTGCAATTTCTTCCGCTTCAAGATGCATCTCGCCATATCCAACAAGGTCATGTTTCTTATTTTGCAATTCCATTGTTAATGTTAGTATAAGGAGTAGTTACCCATGATCATCGCTATGTTTTGCATAGAAATCTTAAAATATATTGGATGTGTACTCACCATCTCTATCTTGTGAAACTTTGATCTCTTCTAACTCGGTTTTGACAAGTATCTTGAATCTCTTAAAGATTTCAAATACGCGCTTTTGCTTGACCACATAGATCCACAACTTTGACTAAACTCATTGACAAATAAAACAAAATAACTGCTTCCACCAATGCTTTGATCTTCGAATGAAACACATACATCTGAATGTACCACCGAGTATACATGATGATCTCATTGGCATAGTCGAAATAAAAGAATTTCTGGATTGCTTTTCGAATAAACAACCTTCGCAAAGTTTGTCAGGCATATCAAGACTTGGAATACCAATAACCATATCTTGAGTAATCATTTGATTGAGTGATGTAAAATTCAAATGTCAAAACCTCAAATGCCACAACCAACTATCCTTATGGTCGACAATAATTTTTAGAAATTGTACTTCAGTCGAACTAATCATTGTCTTAAATGACCTACTCTAAGACAAAGGAGATTTCAAGACCAAATTGTTCTAGATGTTAAACAATTTTAAAACTCCATCTTTCATGACAACTGAGAAACCTTTTTCGACTAGTAGTCCAACACTTAGCAGGTTGGACTTCATTCCAGGTACCTAAAGCATATATTTGATCATAACTTTCCTTCTATTACTCCTTTTAAAGACTATGTTAATAGTACCTTCTACTTGTAACAAACTATTATCAGTAAGTTTTACCTTGCTCTTGTTCGACTCGTCAAAATCTGCCAACCACACCTTTTGACCAGTCATGTGTTTCGAGCATCCAGAATCAAGGTACCATATCTTGGATTCTACAAGGTTATCTATGATTGCAACCATAACCAGCATACCATCTTCATATTCATCTGAATCTTTGCGTGTAATGCTCGTTCCTTCGTCTTTGCATATTGATACCTTGTCTTTCATGTACCAACAATTATGGGCAAAATGACTCCTCTTTTCACAGTTATAGCACTACACATCTTTCTTATCTTCTTTGTCCTTTTGATAGTTTCATCCCCCTCTTTTCGAGGATTCAGAAGCCTTATCTTCTACCTGATTCTTTTGAGGGTTCGACCAAGACTTCTTGCCTCGAGTCTTGTTAAACTTACCTTTGAATTTGTTGGAACAACCATTGTTTTTCCGTGATTGAACTTTGAGAGTTTGTATCGAGTCTTGAACTCCTTTTGTTTCAACAATCCTAATCTCGTGCGCTTTCAACGTACCAACTAAATCTTTCAGTTTTAAGGTTTCAAGTTGATTGGATTCTTGAATAGCTACAATAACATGATCAAAGTGAGAGGTCAACATATGCATTACCTTCTCAACTATCATTTTATAAGTAAGGGTTTCACCACAACCCTTCATGAGATGGAGGAGTTTCTACACCTTCGAGATATTCTGTAATTTTTTCGTCTTCTCCCATCGGCAACATCTCATATTGTTGATACAAGGTCTGCAACTTGACAACCTTGACTTTCTCACCTCTTTCGTAGTGCTTGACAAGAATATCCCATGCTTCCTTCGGAGATTAAGTATGAGAGATCTTGTCGAAGTTCGCCTCAATGATCATCGTCTGAATGTAATCTTTCTTCATGGCTTCGTTGTGGGAAGTTATATGTGCGCTGGTTGCATCTGCAGCCAGCACAGAAGCGCCATTGGTAACTAACCACTTATAGGGTTTCATAAAAGCCAAACAGATATTGCATTTGTTTCTCCATTGAATCCAATTCTTGCTTTCAAGAGTTGGAAGAGAAAGATATTGTTAGCATTCATCATCGCAACGATTGGTAGTGAACAACCCACAAACTCGAAAATAATCTAACTGGAGCTCTAGATACCAATTTGTTAGTGCGTGACACACTTTTAGTGAGGAGAGAAAGAGATAATAAAGGAAATAAGGAATTATATTATTCACTTGAATTGTATAAATAAGGATACAAACTATGACTATTTATATACAACTATAATTGAGCTTGAGATTACCAACTTGATTATATTTGATATTATATATAATATCTCAACATATGTAATTTGATTATATTTGATATTATATATATATCTCAACATATCTAACTTTAATGATATTTGATATTATATTTAATATCTCAACAATACTTACTTTTAAGTCAAAGTAGTTTGACTTTTACCAATTGCATTATGTCCTCCATCGTCTACACGTGTTGGTTAAAATTAAACATGAATTTAAAATATTCAAATCTAAAGTTAAAATTTGAGTATTAAAAATAATACCACTTACTCATTCAAAATTTTAACCACAATTTCAGACTGTACATAGTGCAACAAGCAAAATACAACTATAGTATTTTTCCTCTGACATATAATAATTAGTTACCAATGCTCATTGCATAAATATTCTGAGTAATTAATAATATGTATAAAATTGATTTATAAATGAAAATACAAATTAATATACACTTTCTCGGTGTAAAACATGGCCAAATAACATTCTTTGTTCTCTTTCAACCTTTATTGTACTTAAAGAAAGATATTAGTTTTTGTTGAACCTTAAGTAAGACCAATATATGATGGATCTAAGATATAATACTTGTTTAAGTTCCTTTCAACACAAAACTCATGTATGAACTTGCAATAGTAAAATATTTATGTTAAAGTACAATAACGTATAAATATATTGAAATCAACATAAAAACTATACTTACGAGCACCAAATTTGTAATACGTAATTGTCTAGGTACACATCTCCCTTCAAAATTTCATAAACAGAAATCTTAGAAAGTACGGATAAATGAGTTGGATCATGTCTTAATGTAATACTCATGAAATATGCACTGGTCTGAAATACTATGAACTATCATTTCTAGTCTCTCAGTGTTATCTATTTTTGGTGGCATGGGCTTAATATTGCCTTGGTTTTCAGAAAAGTTTTCTTTCCCGCTTGTACCACACGTAACTTTCTCAACTACATTCTCTTAACTTCCAATTGATTTAAATTTTTTTGGTTGAATAGACACAATGAGTTCAATCTTTGCATCATAAAACAACATAAATACAATACAAAATTAAAATACACAAACAATAATAACAACAACATACATCGATATATAAGCACATCACAAGTACAATTCTCGTACATCTTCTCAAGCTCCTCCTTATCCGACTTCTTTCTCTCCCCTTGATCATCCTCTCTCGCTTCTTCTCTTGCTCATGCATAACCTTTCCCTTTCCTCCTCCATACCCTCCTCGTTCTTCTTTCCACCTCTCCCTCTCCTTCTCCAACATCCTATCCCGCTCCTCTATCCACCTCTCCATTTCCTCCCCTAACTTAACAACATCAATCTCTCTTTTATAGTTTTTCTCTCTAGATGATTTAGATGGTCCAAAAATACCTTGAAGTCAACACATATTCTAAGACCATAGACACGCGTAAGATGCTTCTTTGTTCAAATCGCTTATACCAAGATGTCCAGACGATCTTATGAAATGAGGAGGCCGACTTTGGTTTGTTCAACAGTTATCCTACAACACATATGCAATTTCATCTTTACCAAATTGATTTAACCAAAATAAATATTGTTGAAAAAATATCTACTTACAATCTTTTGAGCCACTTCACGTGTAGCATATGATATGAGCTCGTTGTATTTTCTTTGATGTGCCCTCTTCCATTTCTTGTGGTGTAATGGTGGAGATGTATTGTGATTAAGGCTTGCAAAATCTCTTAGCTCTGGTTCTATTAGTTTTCTTTATTCTTCTCGATTATCTTCTTTTCAAGTTTTTGATATCCTCCACAAGATAATCTATGTGGATAGATATTTCTAGCTCGATTTTCCTTTTCTTTCCTTTTTGGTTCTTTGCCAAAAAGTCAGGAGTGGTGCGAGACTCTATAAATTTCTCCCAAACATTGTGATCAATAAATGAATACACCTCATATAGCCCTTCCAGCTCACCATAATATGTAAGCAACTTATTTTCACGATATTATCATCTAGACGACAATAAAGACTTGGTATGTTTACACAACAGATGTTATTAGTATTAAATAAAAAGATCGTATATACTTGTAAACAAATCATAAAATTCAAAATAAATATGTTAACATCATACCATATAACGTCTTTCAAGTCCTCGTCAACTTCGTGACAACTATCTATCAAAATACTCACTTTACTTCTACCTTATAACACAATGTAACCAGTAAAATCCTTAGCATGTTCACCATAATCCCTGCCAACTTCTATATCAACTATAGCAGTAGAGAACACCACTTTCGTGGGATTTTTCACCTTTATATACATTGTGGCACATATAGTTCTTCTTTTATGTTTTGTAGCAGAGGTTGTGACAGATGTCGTATGGGAGATGTTTGTTGAATCAACCATGACTATCAAGAGACAAACTAACGTAGAAACAAAATGATCAAGAGAGAAACTAACATAGAAACAAAATGATCAAGAGACAAACTAACATAGAAATAAAATGATCAAGAGAAATTTCAATGAAAAATAAAATGATATAAACGTTTTAGTGATATATAAATCATTTTAGAGAAGAACAGACCTGTTGTGAAAATGAATATTTGTTGACGGAATAATGTTTGATGAATATCTATTGGAAGATTTGTAGCTTAAAGTTTTTTTGTATCAATGAAAATCGCATATGATTGTTTTTAGTAAATGAGATTGACGAAATGACGTTTGAGCATTGATAGGTAAATGAAAAATTGGAAGCTAGATAGTAGTCTGAAGTATTTCATGCAAAATATGTGACACGTTGATTTTTAGAAAATAAAACATGACACTCCTATGACCTATATCCTCAATTTTTTTATTGTTCGAAGTGTAAGATTCGTCATAAAAAAACATTTTTTATTATCGAAACACATATTAATAATCTTCATTATTTTGATCTCATGGCAATAACACTATTATGGCCAAATCTAATCTAGATTAGGCTCTTAGTACTCAAGCAAAATTTGGGAGAAACAAAGCTAGGGTGAAATGATTTCTTGATGGAGATAGAAACACTATTTATTTTCACATCTTATCCAAGATTCATTATGTTAGTTAAAAGATTAATATACTTTGAGATAATGATAAACTCTTGAACTCCCATAAAAGGATAACAATAAACATGTTCTAACATATTTTAAAAGTATTTTCCTTCTAATGACAACGTACGCTTTGACAATTCGTGAGTAAGAATACTGCACACGATTGAGAGAAAATGAGTGAACGTTTTCTCATAGGTTTGTAACAAGAACTGATTGTGGGAGAGTTTTTGGACGCGCGATGAGAGCATGGGGATGGCTAGATGCAAGTAAGCCACATGCTTTACAAATCTCAACGTGCATGAATTGGAGGAAAATGATGATAATGGAAATTCTTCAATTTATCAATTAAAAAGACTAGAGAAAATAGAATGCAACTCTAACCAAGCATAACATAACTTTTTTTTCATCTTTTTAATTTTTAGTTTTATTGATATGTATAAGCAACTTTAAAATCACAACTAAGAAAACGACCGTAGTATAACATAATTTTGTAATTATGAGCTAATTATTTTATAATTTTTTACCCCATTTTATGTTACAACATTGTCTCAAAATTGAGAGACCTAGTTATAAAAAATTATTCTAAAATTAACTATTTTTTTTCATTTTTCAACTAGATATTAATTTTTTATTTCAATTGTACTATCCATTCAATGTTATTTATAAGATGTTTTATTCAACATCTTTCAGTTTATATTTATGAAAAAACAAGAAGTAAACACATCAATATATAATAAGGAAAAAAGTAAATAAATGAAATGTTTGAACAATATTTAAGGTGTTTTTATTAATATAAGTGAAATGATTAAAATCACTTATTTTTATCTATGAATAATAATTTTGTATGAAAATGTTTATTTGAGATAGACTGAATAATAATTTTTTGATAGAAAATAATTGTTAGATCATAAAAACACGTGTGCCACATTTTCTCATACCATTAAGTATTTTGTGAGACGATAATCATATTCTTACAAAATTATCATTGTCGACAATTGAAAGCATAACAATCATTTTATAAATTAAAGTAATTAAAATAAAACAATTTCATAAATGATCTACCTTCTACAATTTCTTTACATTTCATCATTTTGCAGTGTTAGTGTGTAAGAGTGTCAACGTGTCATAGCCAACCTAGTGAGGTGACATTGCTTTAGGATTTTGGATTGGAGTACACTAATAAAATTATATAGGTTTGGATGAACATTGAACACACATACAATACTATGGATTTTTAACTCACCGTATAACTTTCTTGTGAATTTTCTAAAATATTTTTAGAAACCAGAAATATATTTCTGATTCGTATCCGATATCATGAAAGTCATGTTGAATAGGGTTGAGTGTAAACCGGAAGTATACTTTCGATTTTAAACTATATGTAATTTTTAAATAAACGTGTATGTGAAATCAAAATTGAAATAAATTCTTAATATTATATTATTTAGTTTGAAATTTGAAATATATTATTGGTTTTCACCAAAATATTTTAAAATATGGTGCGAACCAAAAATAAACTTCAAATTTCTAGAAGTATTTTGAAATTTTCATAGGATTCGCCTCACCTATAAGAGGTGGATTATGAAATTCAACAATACTAAACAAATCCATGTCATAGATATCATATAAGTTGTGCACATCATAATACTACAAATTTAAAAATCATTGCACCTCTCATTTTCTCAAACAAAATATTGCAATAAAAATGTTAGTGTGTTGTTTAGTTAATACAACTACATAACAACTCTTTTTCATTTCTTTCATATATGTTATGTTTCATTCGGGTAATCTTATTATTGATATTCTTAAAGGACCAATTTGAAATTAAAAAAATAAAAAGGACAAAAGTGTTAAAGAAACATTTGATCTAAATACCAATTGACATGACATATAAAATCTATAAAAGAGATCTAAATAATTTTTCAATACACACATTAGAATCAAACTCAAATGCTTAAGGAACCCAAAAATCAAATTCATAAAATGTAAGAAGAAATTATTTTCTAATAGGTGGTAGTGCAAAATTATTACTATATACATAATTTCTTATCCAAACCTACCACAAGTATAAATATCAACCAACCCATCAAAAGCAAATAATGTATCCTAAAACTTGAGCAAAATTTCACAAACAAAATGAAAAATGTAAAACAAAACTGTAATGCAAAGAAAAAATTTAACACTAAAATTGAATAATAATAATAACAAAATGCAAATGAAAAGTAACTTCAACTATAAGAAAGAAATTAAATAATAAGAACTAGTACTAAGGTACGAGAGATTTGATTATAATAGTTGAGGTTTTAAGTAAATTAAGGATGATAGAGATTTAATCATAATAGTTGAGGGTTTGCGATCGATCAAGGATTGATAAAGAGATTTATAAGATTCTAAAAGTTTCATATTATAAGTTGAGATTGTTGGGGGAGTTACATTAGAAGCATTGATATATAATATAGGGTTCTCACATATGTATCATCAAATTTTCACATTCCTATTGTAACATCCCAAATCTACTCATCGAATATTAATAAAAATCAAAGTGCAAAATTTTATCATACATAGGATGCCACATTTACTTCACATAAAAACAACATATATTAATCATATTTATTCAGATACATAACACTTGACACCTGGATGAACCTGTAAAAAAAATCATTCAACTTTCAATCAACTACAATTCATAAATATTTTTATTCCACTAAAACAACTTCCTCAACAACATGGTACTTCACATTTTCAACTTAAAGGTCAACAACTTAAAGTAATAACAACAAAGAAATAACTTAAAGTTCATCCCGAGTGCTCGTATCGAGCAATTGACACCAACTTGAACTAACAACTGAAACAACTACTAAGCATCGGCTAATCTTCTTGATTACCTGCAGGTTACTCACGTAGAGGCAACATCACAACAGAAGGGGTAAGATATCGAATAATAACAAAGCATGATAATCAATATATTAGACTAGAATCATACAAATTTCACCACTTCATACAACACCTATGCAACAATTGACAAACAACTTAGTAACAACAAGACATTTTATTCGATCAACGTAACAACTTCAATACAACTTAATAACAACAACAACGTCGAATGACAAGCAACAATCAACGCTAGCGTAATAATAATATCAACTTCATATGCAGCGCAAATGTGACTCAACTATGCAAATGCATGTGATACCATTTAGGCGAGAACTCCCAACTTAAACATATGGGTTTATCGAGGCATTAACAAGGCATAAGCCTTCAACGTGGTGCCATCAAGGCAAAGCATAAGCCTTCACTTTCACATGGTGTCATCAAGGGCAACTTAGTCATGCAAATGCTATATATACGACAACAACCACAACATCAACTTATTAAACACAACAAAACAATGACAAAATAAAACAACTTATTCAATATTGGTCACGAGACACCAGACTTCAAAACAACAACAACGTTAGTCATAAGACCGACAACTTAATCAACGCATCATCAACAACAGATTAAAAACAGCTAAACAACAACATAAATTATGCATCAACTGCATCAATTTAATTCAACAATGGTCGTTTAGACCTACAACTTAAATATGTCCATAATTCGGAACAATTCAACTTATTCAATTGTACCTGCAATTCGACTTATGCCACGTCATTTTCACAAAACAAACCAAACAAAATTACCTACTAATATATATTAACTACCTCGACAATTTCTGATCAATTTCGAACAACTAATTTTACCACTTAATTTACTAATTCGGCTTTATTTTTATCAACTACTACTATTACTACTAATCCATCATACAACTTGATTAATTTATTGTAATGCCACTAATACCGCTAACCAAACTATCTTGTTAATTTTCATTATCTTGCTAAATCACACTACCTTTGTTATTTAGATCATCGCTACTAAATTGCTCCTTGCCATTATTTTACTACCACGCTATTTCAACAAATCACGCCAATTATAAAGACACTTCGGTTTTGATCCTAAATTTCTTCTTGCCAAATGCATCTACATATCCCATGCAATTCTACTTATTTTATTATTCTAACATAATTAATTACATTGCATTCAAAATCATGTTGTCAACAAAATCCAATTACATTACAACATATACCAACATCTGTTAGTAATAGGCTATCAACTATTTTCTTGTTTCTACTAAAAACTGTTATCGTTCATAATTCTCTGCAACTACTATCTTATACAATTTTCTACCAGCAGTACATATTACTATTGTCATATTATCTCATAAGTTATCATCATGTTTCTAATTCAATTATATATAGCATTAGAACCACTACTTGCCAAAAAATAAAAATAACCAAACACCTAAGACACACACCACGAGAAGGCAAAGGAAAAGAGAAGTGGGGCCACTGACCATGAGGCATCCGCCCCTCAACATATATATATATATAGTGTGTATTAGCCTAGGTATATTGGTTATTTTGGCAAGTTTGGATCTCAAGCAAAATTGATGAAGAAACAAAGTACAGGATAGACACTGTGTTGAAAATAAATATTATAATATATATATATATATATATATATATATATATATATATATATATATATTATAATATTTATTTTCAACACGGTGCCATCCAAACTTTGTTTCATCAATTTTGAGATCAAACACCAAAACTAATATACCTAAACTAATCACCTGAAAAATAGCAAGAACAAGGTGGAGCCATATCTCTACATGGGGTGGGGTGCTGCGTCCCACTTTTGGGGCCCGTCTCGATGTTCTTCTACTTGCAATTCGTTTAACACAACATTTTGTGCTCTTATTTTCCTAGAATTACCTTGATTGATTATCGATTTACATCCTAATAATTTCTACAAGCGATACCATACCAACACAACAACAAGCATGATTTATATTCAACACGAATTCATCAATGGAAACTACAATTTTATCAGCATCAATTACCACAAATTCAACACAGTCAACAATAATTTATACAATTCTCAATCCCACATATCAATCATCATATTCTCGGTTATAAAATTCGAACCCCACCCTTACCTTTTGGTTTTCCGGTCGATCGAATTCTCCGGTCAAATTTCTTGAATTTTTGGCTATCGGCAACAATTCTCTCTATTTATCTTTTCAACTTCTTCTTCAAACCCTTGCTCTTGCAATTTCTCGTACAAAACCTCATATTCTCTTCTTGTTTGTGAGATATCACTAATACTCTTATTTTTCACTTTTAATCAATAAACCAAATAATAATATTTTCTCATAAACTCTTAATGGGCTACTATACAACACCGACTTGCTATTTACCACCACGACAACCAAACCAACTTAATTAAATAAAATCCAATATAATAATATTATTTTAATATTATTTCCGATTAAGCAAACAATTAATCGATATAAACTTAACCACTTAAATCAACATATTAATCCCATTATGGATAATTTCTAAGTTCAACAAATTCCAACAAATAATTCCTTTAATAATTTAATTAAATAATTAATTAAATTTGAGGCATACATATCCAATGTGAGACTATTTTTCCATTTATTCACACTTCCTATATTATTCACCCTCAAGTGTGAGTCCATAATGCTCCAATACTATTTGTTGAGGGAGTTACATTAGGAGCATTGATACATAGTGTAGGAATAGACACCACATGAGAGACACCACTTGTCTACCTAAAACCTTAAGGTGATAGGTGAGTGGATTCTCTCACTTATATATTATCAAGTCTTCATTCCTATCCAATGTGGGACTATTTCCACTTACTCACTTTGCTATATTATTACAACGAGAGACACCTGACATGTGATATATTATTTCAATTTTAGTATTTTTCATCCTCGCAAAATGTGTTAGTAAAAAAGTACAATTTTATAATTTCTGCAAACCTAATGGTTAGATTGTTCGACAAGTGCTTTGGTTGAGTCACATCCTTTTCCACATATAATTCCATATCAAATATTTTGAAAATTTTCGGTCCTTACCCTTTTATTCACAATCGGATCGATCTAGTGGCGAGTTGAGTTTTAAAATTGAATATAATACATTTGATAAGTAACACTTTCTCCCACATATGTTTGGACACATGTTCCCCATAGTAACACAACAGTCATACAACCTTACTGAATAAACCATTGGCTCAGCCTCCATCTCACGCATTCACCCCCAGAATTTCCACCTTAGACTCGTGGAACTTAAATTTGTGGTTGTAGCTAGGATGATCCAACTATAATAACATGTATCTTAAGTGCACATTTCGCATGAAAGAAAAATAATAAAATCTCTATTTCCTCTAAGCGGGTTCTCAATATGTTTATGTACATTGCTAACAAAAAGCTAATTAGACAATTTGACAAGAAAATAACATAAACATAAAACACAAACCATGTTATGTAACAATTCAAATTTTAGAATATGAAATCATGCTTAGGGAGGTTATGATTTCCAATCCGAATAATACAAGTGTGTCTAGATTATACAATCCAACAATCAAGAGTGTACTACATTGATTCGAAATAGGAATACTAGATTGTTTTGAGCAAGATTTATGGATTTAGGTTTAGGATGCGATAAAACATTTGCTTAAGCAAGGGAAAAGGAAGAGTTTGTTTGATTAATATTAATTATAGATTATAGAATCTGAGTGTTTAAGAATATGTGCCAGATTCTAGAATCCAGTGGGTATTTCTGTCAGTCTTAGTAGATGGAAAAACAATTTCCCCATAATTTAAATGTGACAAATAATTCAAGCCTATATTTATCCCTAATTTAGTTGTGGATTTTTTTGCGTTGTCCCAATTTCACTCTTTAATAATCAATCTCTCCCTATATATATAATGGCAAATAAAATATATTAATAATAAAGAAACAACATCATCTTACAACAATAATCACAAAGCGTGTCTTGTAACAAGAAGAAAATAAACAAGATACAAAAATAATTATGAAGCCTAAAAATGAAGGGCCATCTAGAAGCAAACCACAAATACTAAAGAATCACCTTGGTACTCTTAGGCTTATACCTTTTGTGACTCCATTAATGATAACATTCTTTTAGTCTTTTCAAATGAGAGAGATTACAACATGGAAAACTATAAGGTAGCCATATACACTTAAAACTACATCCTAAAGAAAGAAAAAACTCAAAAAGTACCCTAAGGTATTGGTGTATGACTACCGCCACCCAACAACCAAAAACTCTATACCATACAAACAAAGCTATCTCAAAAGTAACAAAAGGTGAAAAATTGTCTTAAGCTGAAATACATAAAAAAGAATGGAAAAACCTACTAGTGTCGGATAACACCTTTATTCTAAACAAGTTCACTCTAGAAGGGAATCTATCATGCAATAATCTCCATGAGAAATCCAAGATCTTATATGAATCCTAACTACTCCAAATAAGAAAATGATATGACTCTGAAGCGAAAATAGGGCAATATAAGAAGTCAAACTCTCTCATCAAACGACGTAAGTAGAGGTCGGTTAAAAAATATTGTCACTAGAGTGCTTCCAAATCCACTTATCTCTGTCTAGGGTAAAAATAAAAATATCTCTATGCAAGGAATGAAACTCATCAGGAACTAGCAACGTCTTTTACAACAAGACAATGTCTTTTAGATCTCTCGGTAAAATCTTGTTGTACCCCAAAATTTACCCTCTTTATTTTCGTATTTATAGATTATGATTCATCATAATAAATGCATACGCATATGCATGCATAGTATTGATCATGAGGTTATCTGGTTTAAAGTATTTCAAATTGTGAAAGAAACTGTACGACTCAGTTATCTCAGATAATTTCGAGCCAAAAATCGATATTTCTCGGTTCGTATGGCTAAAGCAAGATATTACAGTGAGGAAAGGTTATTTTGGTGTGGTTCCATGAGCATTGGGATCATATCAATATATTCTGATTTATCTGTTCGGATCGGGATCGTTTCTTCAAGGAAAAGAATTAATTTGCTTATTTCTCAATAAAGTGAATTTTGGGTTTTTAGTGTGTTTGGAGAACTCGGGAAGCGTATGTCTCTAAATCGTATTTTCGATGATTTTTACTTGAAAGTCCCTTTCATTATTATCTACTTCGTTTGAAATTCGGAAGCAAATTATATGAAGAAGGTCCTTAAAGAAATTGATTTCTCAAGTGGATTAAAATGAATTTTAATGTTGTTCATGATACCTTTAAAACTTTGTAATTCCTAACTTGAAAAATGAAATTGACGGGGCTGATGTCTAAAATTCTGTCAAATTCTCTCGACTTTTATTCACAACTCAGGTCTGATTCCTCACCATTTAAGAGAAGTTTTTATTCTTGAGTTGTTTTGAGTTAAACCAGAATAATTTTCATTTGATACGAACTTGAAAAATCATATCTCGCTCGATTTTTATCGAAAAAATTGGGACCAGTGTCAAAAGTTCACAAATTCCATGGGCTTTATTTGTCCATAGATACTTGAGTTCAAATTTTGATCGAAGTCCCTCGTTCGAGGCAATCTCTAGAAGTCGATGAGATTACCGTATGTCAAACACACGAGCGTCTTGAAACTTCAAAATTGTATCTCTAGACCATTCACCCGATCGAGTTGAAGTTTAAGAATACTTAGCAAAATTGAGTTCGGATATTTTTCGTTCACATTCCGACTTCAAATTCCTAATGGATTTGGGTGGTTTGGACTAATTAAAATTATTCGGATAATCATGATTTGGGCTTAATTGTGAATCAAGGCACTACAAGGCCCAAAATCTCATACTATAAATATATTTTTCCTTCACAAAAAGAAAATTACAATCATTTGCAAAATTTCACCACAAACACACTTTCTTATTCGCTCTCGACTACAAAGATCAAAGACTTTTTCATCAAGTTTCTCAAGAACATTGAAGAACATTGAAGGGTCATCGAGTGAAGTTTTCCTTTTCCTCTCTTAATACTCGCCTCTCTCTCTCTCTCTCTCTCTCTCTCTTATTATCTCATCTCAGATCTTGATTCGACGTCGGCGATCTCTTTCTCCAGTTCTCCTCTCGGTTTAGAAATCGATAAGAACTCTTGATTTAAGCACTTTTGCATAATTGATTCTTGAAATAATCACTTTTATAGAATTGAAAATTAATCAAGATTTTGATTGAGGAATTGAGCGTAGATCATGGATTAAGGTTGATGAATTTTGATTTGATATAATCATCGTGATGAAATCGAGGAATTG
>CM038795.1:20838162-20905345 GCA_021764765.1 Vicia sativa | reverse complement strand
TCAAAAAGCATTTGATAAGTTTCGATGAAGGATTGTGAAGTAGATGTAATAGCGAAGATTTTTGATAATGAGATTGTAGATTCGAGGAAAATCTTTGAATTAGTTTATTGATTGTGATCAAGGCAGGCGGATTTAAGAATGTTGAGTTGGCCGGTTGTGGCGTAGAGGTAATAGAGATTTATAGTTACGATAATGACATTGCGATTCAAAAACAATGAAGTTAATTACATCGAGGATTGTGATCAAGAACCTTGATTCAAAAGAAAGTTGAAACTAAGGATTGTGATCGAGTTCCTATGATTCGGAGAAACAATTAACTCTTCCAAATCATAATTACGAAGGAGTTTTATTTCAAATTTTCTTATGATGTTGTTTACATGTGGAGGAGGTATTTTACAAATTTAATTTTATATGTGGATGATAGGGTTTGTTATTGTGGAATTATATTTTAGGGTTTCTTCCTTTTCCTGTAAGTATATTAAGATTCAAATATGTAGTGGAGACAACAAATTCTGACGGCAGTGTGGTGGTGATGACAGCGGGTTTCCGATGATGATTGGTGGTGGTCGAATTCGAAAAGGTTTCGAGTGTGACTTTTGATTTAGGTTTTATTATTAACTTATTCTATTGTATTTGATAGGTTTAGGTTTTGAACTTTGAGATATTGTTTTGGATTTATAATAAGCTGCAGCTAATTCCAATGAAATAAAAGTTGCATCAAGGAAAAGGTCGATAATTATTGATGGATTTATCTGATTTAAGTTGTGGATTTAGTCTGGAGATTCGGTGAGACTAAGTTGAGTTTGTCAATGGAGGAAATGCATTTTCCAATCATTTTTCAACGGGTGATTTTCGGTTTAATTTCTTTTGTAAGTGCGGGGTTTTGTATAGAGAATCAAATGTGTGGTCTATCTCAATGAGGATGCACGAAGTCACACACCTATAAAGCGGCATACATTCAATTTTTGATTGATGCATTTCTAATGTTCAATGAAATGCCCACGAGAATAACGCCACAATTTAGTGTACGGTTTTCTATTCAATAAAACCGTCGAAGGTTCAGATTAGTGAAGCGGGAATTTCGGCGACATGACAAACCTTTGCTTGACGGTTGGAGCAATGACTCATATAGGAGTGAGTGGCGGTAGTTTGTGACAACCACAACAACGTAACTTATTTTATATGCGTAGTGAATTAAACAAGAGTTGTGAGCCTTCCCTTGGCGATATTGAAGAGTTTGTCCATGAATTAAACAAGCCAAATAATTTGTTTAGGTGCATTGGAACAAATTTTGTGAATTGGCTCGAGGTAAGATGATAGTTCTTTCAATCTTTTAAGGGGAGTATGTGATGTTTGATGATAGTTTTGAATGTTTCTTATACCAACCGATATCCCTTATTGAATTATTCGGTCATGGTTTTAGTATTGATAATATTATCATAGCTTATCATAACTTGCGGGTGAAATCGGAACATTGTTTGACAATGTTGTTATTTGATGATCCGGTATGCCAAGAACTAGCGGAAGAAACATGGGAAATGACGAAGGATGTAAGTTGATTCGATTAACCATACCTATTTGCCTTATTGAAATTTTTACGAATGAATGTTAATCTCTTTGGTGAAAACTTTCTTACAATTTGAAAGCGACATTTGAAGAAGGAGAAGAAGAAGAAAGAGGAGGTAAACTATCACAATATAAACTACATATTACTGTCTTTTTTTTTAGGAATCGAGCCAACAATTGTGCCTAAACTAATTGGTGGCTTTGTTGATCAAACATTCCTTTTCAAAATCATTTGCAAGGTTGATGATACTATGTTTCATTTTATTTCGTATTAAAATATTTAGTCGCATTTGAATATAGTTATTTTTAGACATTTGTGAAATTGGTTATATTTAGGATTTGGTGATTTGGTGATGATGACTTGAATACTTAATTTGTTGGATGATAATGCGAGAGATATTTAAATTTAAATTTGATGTTAAAACTGTTTAAATTCAAATTATTTTATTTTTGTGAACCTGTTTTTATATCTTCATATTATTGATGTTTGGTCATTGTTTTTCTATAGATCTCGATGGATTTTCTAATTCAATGACATTGGAGATGATTCACCAATTGCACTCTGTTAAAGAGAGGAATTATACGTTCTTGGAGATGATGATGGGGCGGTTCAAGGATTACGAAAATATCAAGATTGAGAAGGAATGAATAAGTTATTAGTCTAAATCACTTAAGTTTATCTTTGATGCATTACTTTTGTTTTTCTCGATTTGAATTATGGATTTAAGTGGCGGTTCTTTAGCCCACTTTTGTTAATACATTTGTCTTATGAATTTTTGGTACTTTAAAATATATGCAATGCATTTCATGTGTTCAAATTTTACCTTTCATATTGTTCTTCATGTTCATTTGCGTTTTATCTGAAAATGGTTAATATATTGGAAGGTTACATTTATATTCTTGAAAAATTAACGTAGTTTAAGCGATGCATTGTTAACTATAAATATATTGTTAATAAAATTAACAAAAGTATATTATAAATATATTGTTAATCAAATATTGAGTACCATTTAATTAGAAATATTATATGGTGACATTAATAATATATAAGTATATTATTTTGAATGGTGACATTAATATTATTTATTTTATTATACTTAAATCAAAACTTTACAAATATATCTTTTGAATGGAGGTATTAATATTATTTATTTTGATTATATATAGAAATTATTTTGAATGGTCACATTAATATATTTTATTTTTATGCATGATTTGATTTCAAAATTTATGATCAATAAATTTTGAATGGAATTATAATTTAACCAATATAATATAGAATGGAATTATAATTTATGATCAATAAATTTTGAATGGAATTTTGAATGGAATTATATAGAAATCATTTATATAAATTAATGTTATAATATAACTTTCATATAAATTAATGGTATAATATAATGTATTAAATATTTATATAACATTAATTAATAAATTTATTTCATGAAATTAAATTTATATAATATCATTTATATTTTTTTGAAAGGTTACATTTATATTCTTGAAAAATTAACGTTGTTTAAACGATGTATTGCTAAATATAAATATATTGTTAATAAAATTAACAAAAAAGTATATTATAAATATATAAAAGGTAAAGTAAATAAGAACTCTAATATTTATCTTAAATATTTAAAGCATAGGGATCTTAAATACTATTTTGTATTGATATTTTTTTATTTTTAATTCCTATAATTTTAGAAATAAATATTATAATTTTTAATAAAATATTTATGATTTATTTTTAAAGTCGACTAATTAATATATTTTTATACAATATTAGAAACAAATATTACAATTTTTTAATCAAATATTTGAGTACCATTTAATTCGATACTTTACCAATATATTTTTTGAATGAAGACATTATTATAATTTATTTTTATTATACTTATATGGAAATTATTTTGAAAGGTGAAATAAATATGTTTAATTTTTATGTATGATTTGATTTTGTAAAATATTATGATCAATCAAATTTGAATTCTCTTTTAATATTATAGGTTTGATACTGTTTCATATTGTACCAATATTTTATACATTAGAATATATAAAAATATGAAAATAATTAAATCAAAAATTTACAAATATATCTTTTGAATGGAGCTATTAATATTATTTAATTTTATTATATATAGAAATTATTTTGAATAGTAACATTAATACATTTTATTTTTATGCATGATTTGATTTCAAAAATTTATGATCAATAAAGCATATCACAATCTTTTTAAATTAACTTTAGAATTGTAATCATGATAAAAAAATGTTAAATTGTAGTCATGAAATTTTAATGAAAAATGATAATCATAAAAATTAATAATAAAAGGTATAAATTTATTCATACAATCCTTTTTATAAATTGAATAAGTTACATTTTGTTATAGTTTAAATATTATTTTGTTACTAAAATATTTAAAATCATATATTTTATGAAATATTAATAAAATTATGTATTTTAAAGAAATAATTATTTAACTAATCATTTACTCGATTATATGTATAGTAATTTTATTAAAGAGTTAATTGATCAATTAATTCAATTAAATTATTTTCAAAATATTAGTTGATCCATTAAAAATCAATTTAATGTAAATAATGGAAATAAAATATATAATATTGGTATAATTTTAAATAGTATTTTGAAAGTAGTTTAAGAAAAACTATATGAATTTGAATGTTATTGAAATAAAATATATATAATATTAGTTATTTAGAGCCTGATATTCACAATTTAGCTAATGTTAAAAGACTACAATTTTGAGGAGTTGTTATATATTGTAGGTTTGGAAAAATTGTAAATATGATATATAAAAAATAATTTAAAAGTGGTTATACATTGTCATTTCATTAATTATATTCCAATTAAAATCGATGATGCAAACAAACCAATTAAAATAAAAATTATGATTTATTTAAATAAAGAATATCTTTTCTTTCTCTCTGTTGATAATTTTTATTTTTCTACTAATATCAACAATAATAAATGTTAAATTATTATTTAATATTTTAAGCGATTTTCGATATTCTTAGATCTAATTTTTATTTCTCCCTACGGATATCTATAATAATAAATGTTATATTATTATTTATAGTTGTAATTTTTTAATTATCAATAATACATTTATATTAAAACAAAAATGATTATATTATTAAAATTATTATTCTTTTTATTTCCATATTTATAACATAATAAAAATAAATTATATTTTTATCCATAAAATTTTATAACATGATAAAAATTATTTTTATAAACAAAAAGAAGTTATAATTTTTATAGCGGGAATAAGTTACAAATATTTTTATAATAAAAAATTCAACTATTGATGCAATTGTTTTTAACATGAATAAGTTAAAAATAATTTAATTAAAAGCGTTACGAGTTAATGACACTTATAAACAAAAAAATCTATATTTATATAATTATTTTATTAACGGAAATAAGTTATAATATTAAAAATAATTTAGTAAAATGTTACAGGTTAATGTGAGTTTCAATAAGTTTGATCACTAAATTTGGTTGAATTAAAAGCGAATTTTACATTTACATGACAAGATTAGTTCCACATTATATGAAATCTCGACGTACTTATCGTGTGCCGGATTATTACTAATAGATATTAATGATAAGTGACTCATGGTTCGATCGATGAATTAGGATACGTTATTATAATACGTGGATTCGATTAAGTCATCTCTAAAAATCGACTTATAAAATGAAAAATGTGTCTCTATAAACTCTTTTCTAACTCCATCTCATACTAATGTGAGACTTTTAGCCTTTTGGGATTTTTCAATATTTAACTTGTATGAACAAAATGTAGATGGTTAAAGAAAGACTTCATATATTTTAGTATATTATTTTAAATATAATATATTTTGTATTATTTTAAAAAGTAATCTGAATTTTTTAATACAGTATTGGTAATATACAAATATTTAACTTAACACAAATTATTAGAATACGATGTTTTAACTGAAATGTTATTTAATTAATTGTAATTTAATTATATTAATATATAGTATTGAAGATTTTTTTAGATATAATTTAAGAGATAAAATTTAGTAATTCTATACATAATTCATGTTTAAATTTTAAATTTTTAATTACATGTGTTGGAAAAACAATCACAAGATAACACAAGTGTACAAGTATAGAGCGAAAATTAGAGACAATAGGAAAAACAATAATTGTTGCACTCTAAAATTTATACATTAGGTCTTCACAGTCAAAATTATTTTAAATTTGGTTTTAAATTTCTTCGATTTATTACACTAATATTCTAAAAAAAATTAATATTAGTTCTCGAGGCTATTTAAAAGATAATAATTATTACAAATTATTTGTGTTTTAAATATGACAAATATTTGCTCGTCTTCATATACCTTCATTGAATTTCTATGTTAAAAAGTAAGTTAGCACAATTGGTAAGGAGATAAATTTTGCAAATATAAGGTCATGGGTTGAATCATATACTATTTGTGATATTATTTTGTTGTTACTAACTTTATTTTATTTTCAAAATCATAAAATTGTATTTTTATCATTTAAATATTATTTTGGTATTTTTAATTAAGGCATTTTAAAAATAATTATTTATTTAATTTTATGCACTTTTATCAAAATTGAGTGCAAAATTATAATAAATACAAAATATTTTCTTTCCTGTTTTTATTGGTCGTGTCAATTTGTGTTATACTCAGTTAGATTGGTGGGTTTGTTGACCAAGGAAGATATGATTTATTTGATTTTATTTTATAAATACCAAAAGTATTTTCTTTTCTGATTAATTGTTTCTTATTGGTGGTCGGTGTCGGGTTTATGCCATAGTCAACTTCGATTGGTGAGCTTGGTGACCAAGGAAGATATGATTTATTTGATTTTATTTTATTTCTTTTTGCCCTTATACCTAATTTTATAACTTTATAAATAGGACTCTATTTTTAGAGTTTAGGAATCCACAATCACCTAAAATTTCTCACAATTTCACTCTCACTACAAATTTTCTTTATCTTTTCAAAACCTTTTCAAAACTAATTGTAAATTTTGGCGATTATTTTACGAGGGCTCCTCTAAAATTTTAATTTTATATCGTTATAGTTTGTTAGAGTTTTAACCATATGTTGATATCTAGTAGTTCTTCAATTTTTATTCACTATATTCTTATGTAAGAAAAATTAGTTTATTGGTTCATATATCACATTTTGTATGTATTTGTTATCTTGTAAAAGGTTACGTATATGTTTTACAAGTTCTAAACTTTTTTTCTAACATAACTTTTAACCTTTTTATAGTGTCATCCAATCACAATCTCAAACAATAATTCTAAACCGCGTCTCGGATCCGCTTTTCGCATTTGGCATTCACTATGATGTTTTCTATTTTTATGATGTTTGCGAGGTTTACTTACCTTGAAAAAGAATGGAAGGTCCAATCCACTGAACCCAAAGATTTTTTATCACTTGTTTTATCTCTTTTTTTTCTATTTCCTTTTTAATTTTTGTTCTTCTATTTTAATTTCTTTTCTTTAATTAATTCAAATATTTTTTCTAAAGAATCAAAAACAACAAAATCAGTTTTTAGGTTAATAATTAATTCAATTTTTGACTTAAAAATTTATTTATTTAGAATCATGTTTGATTTTATTTTTATGATTAACTTATAATTAACTTAGATTTTTTTTCATATTAAAATTATATCACAAAAAATACAAAAACATGTTTTTTTAATACTTAGGTTATTAGAGTTTTTTTTACACTTATTAAAATATCTTTTCTATTTATTTATTTATTTCTCCATGCTTTTAAGATTCTAGAAAACAATGTATGGTCATGAGGACATTTTGTAATAGCATAGATTTATCTTTTCTCGCACTTTTTATTTATATTTTATGCTGCTCATGAGATATAATAGCAGGTTAATTTACTTTTCCGCTCTATTATATAGCGCCCCAAAGTCCTAGGTTAATTTTACTTTTCCGCACCTCTATTATGTAACTGCCCCAAAGTCCTGTAATTGCGTAGGATTTTTATCTTTCCGAATTTACTTTTCTATACATATAAACGGCTAGATGTATGCTAATTAGGATTTGTATGGAAAGACTAAAAACAACTGTTAGATAACTCTAAATTCAAAGATAACATATATGAATTGAATCATTATTTCACACTTGCACCCCCTTAGGGTATCCTCTGAATTGAATCATTATTTCACACTTGAACCCCCTCCTTAGGGTATCCTCTCTTGTTTCCTTTCGGATAAATAATGGTCATGTCTCTCGAGTGTAGGGATATCTTAGCAAAGACGCTTATGAATAACATCATCATAGTCCCTTCGATACAAAGATCATAGTCCCTCGATGACTCTTGACGTTTCATACGAATATATGATCTCGTCCCTCCGTTGTTGTTGCCTACGAATAAGTGATGATCATTCCTTCAAAATGTTAAGGTATCCTTACAATGTTGCCTTCGATGACCATTCAATGACCCCACGCCTGTCCCTTTACATCCAACAGATAAAGTTACCTACCAACTAATGGTATGGATGGCCTTATCCTAAAGGAGAAGGAAAATAAAAAGAACGACCTTTCTAAGTAGGTAATAAGACTCTAAATTGTTTGCTCAATCAAAATACTTTTCACCTCACACTCTTTTCAAAATACTTTCAAACAAACACTTTGTATACATTCATACGAGAATCATTACAAAGTTAAACTTTTGAAATATTTTCAAACACTTCGTATACATTCTTGAGGACTGATACAAGTATCATTACGAAGTCAAAGAAAAATACATATTTTCAAATCACACATCACACAAAGCGAGTTTTCAAAAAGTGAGCTAAAGCAATTAGGAGCTCGTAGATAACTACAGATGGAAAGGGTTCTAACACCTTCCCTTTTCATAATTACCTCCCGTACTAAGAATCTATCAAAGGTCTTTCTTGTTCTTTTCACCTTTCCTTTATTAGATAAAAGAAAAGTCGGTGGCGACTCTTGCTATCCGCATTTGTGATAAAATGCAAAACAAACAAGTCGGTTCTCTCCCGTGTTACAATGATATTTATACTTTATTACACAACATTACAACTAACAAACTTAACTAACAAAGCGGTCTGACTTGGATGGTAGCTGGTTGCACAAAAGTTGTAGTTAGTTCACGAAGCTTTTGTTTGATGTGGTAATTGATTACAACCCTAATGTAACTAGTTACCACTAGAGTTACACTTTTCCCAACATTCCAGATTAATTCAAGTCTTCCATACTCATGTGTTTCTTGACCTCTTGAATACTTGATTAACACTCATTTAGTTAGAAAATTGGTGGTTTGATATTCACTTTTACAATATCCCTAAATTCAATTTTACATCACTTACAAGCTCTCTAAAGTAGTAAAATCTCATCTTTATATGCTCGTTTCTTCCATGTGCAGAGTTCTTTGCAAGGTTTATTGAGGAAATATTGTCATCATTAACATAACAAATTCATTCTCTTTGATTTATAAGTTCTTCATCAAATTCATCAAACATACAACTTGACACACACACACATAAATAAGCTACTCGTTTCGCAAGAGAATGCCATAATTCCTTCTTAGGCCACCAGAGATTAGTGTTTATCCATACATAAATATGTATCTAGTAGTGGGTTTTCTACCATCTTTATCTTACACTAGTTTTATTCGATATAGCAGGTAATTTACAACTTCTCCCTCTATTTGTTGCGGAAACAAAATTTCATAGTCAATTGAACCTTTGGCGTATATCGAAATTCTCTTGTGGTGCCAAGTGTGATACCTTTGGTTTCCTCATAAATGCTCGCTATGCTCATTCTATATGCCAAGTTCGGTCTCGTATTGCATAAGTACCTGATGATCTAATCATCCTCATGTGCGTTGGATTAATATCCACTTCTTCATATTCAATATTATTTCAAATCTAGGAATATGACAATTATAATGCTTTTATTTCATTTCCTTTCTTGTTGCATCGATAAATCATCGATGTAGATACATAGTATGACCGCTCTTTTAGTTGTATCCTTCTTCACATAGACTCCATGTTCATATACACATTTATCAAATTCTATCTCGTTCAGAAACCCATCAATTCTCTTACTTTTTCCCATACAACGCCTTTCTCAATCTATAGAACTTGGATCCTGATTTTTTACAACAAAATCAGGTGGTTGTTGAACATACACCTCTCTTCTTCTAATGAACCATTCAAAAACATAGTTTTGATATTAATTTGGTAGATGGACCAATTATTCTTATTTGTAATTCTAACAACTAGCCTAAGGGTTTCCATTCTAGCCATATGTGCAAATACTTCTTCAAAATCCATGCCTTCTTTTTGCAAAAATCTATTTCCACTAATCTAGCCTTGTGCTTGATCATTTCACCTTTGGGATTTTTCTTCACTTTATACACCCATCTTACATTAATAGGCTAATTTCCTTGAGGTAGATTAACTAGTTCTCATGTCTTATTTTTCTCAATTAACTCCAGCTCCTTCTTTATTGCACATATGCATTTTTTATCACTCAAAGCCTTCTCTACTTTCACCGGTTTAATTCATCCATGAGCATAAAATGAACAAGATCGCGATTATTATTTACTTCATTATTAGAGAATAACTCACAATCTTGCAATCTTGCATGCATCCCTATTTGTCTTGTTGATCCTCTCACATTTTCTCCTACTTGGACTTCATAAACTATATTTTTTTGCCCTAAAACACTCAAGGAACAATTTCAGCAATGGTAGTAATCGATTAACATTGGCTGGTAATCAGTTACAACCTGCTGCCAGTACCTTACTTCTTAAAAAATCATGTCCTTGTTGATTATGATTCTTTTCTTTACTAGATTATAATGTCAGTAACCACCGGTTGAGTGATACTCAACAAGTATCATTTGATATCCCTTTCCATTTAGATTCTTTTTAAACTGATCTGGAACATGTCTATACACCACCAAACCAAACACTCTCAAGTGACTCTTCGGGTGTGATAGTTTTCAGCTTCTTTATTGGACATCTATTTCAAAAATAAATGGATGTGGACACCGCTTCTCCCCATAATTTTTTTTGGTAAGTACTTCCCTCTAGCATGTCTCTTCCATGTTCATAATTGATAAATTAATTCTCTCAGATTCCATTTTGATGAGGTGTATAGGGTGGCACTACCTCATATACAATGCCCTCGATCACAAAATTTCTCAAAATCATTTGAGACATATTCACCTCCATAATTTGTTTTAAATTTTTGATTTTGTGATTACTTTGTCTTTCTACCATGGATTTAAACTTCTTGAACACTTCAAATACCTTGTTTTTCTTTTAATCAATTCCATGTCTTTCTATTATAATCATCAAAGAAGTGACAAAGTACCTATTGCCTCCAATTTAGGTTAGTTTTATAGGTCCAAAACATCCAAATAAAACACCTAAATATGACACTTGTTTGACCTCATGCATATTTTCTAAAGTTTCATTTGCCTTGCTTGACCTGCACACTCTTCACATACTTGGTTGGCATATTGATCGTTGACAACCTTGTAATCATGTTATTTTTTTGCATAACATTTAGATCCTTAAAATTCAAATGCCTAAGTCTGTAGTGCCAAATGAATTATTCCCTACTATAATCAATTATAAGACATCTATGATCCATTACTTTCGATTCAACTTTGAAAGTTACTTATAGTCCACAGGGACCTTTAGGATCGAAGCTCATCGCATCCATACTTTTCAGCACTTTATTTTCCACGTGAATCTTGTAATTCCTTTTAAGCAATTGACCAATACTTAAAATATTACACATGATTCAAATAATATACAACACATCTTTAGTCAATGATTGCTCATTGTTCTTCCTCTTGATTGATACATCACTGATCCCTTATATCGGTGGTGTGTTGTCATCTTGTTCTTCTTGGCTTAATTGATATTTACAAACTAATTCTTCCTTCATGTCATGTGATTTGAACACACTGGTCAAGGTTCCATTAATAGTTGCATTCTCCATCTTCTTTCATAGTCACCATCATGTTTTCAATTGATGGTAACCAGTTATTGCATGCTTGTAGTCAGTTATAACTACTTTCTGCTACATATGGTAATCATATACTAGAAGGGTGTAATCGGTTACCACTACTCTCTGTGTTAATTTCTGCTTTGGTGATCACCATCAACAATGTGCTCTCATACTCATTCTTTTTCCTTGCAAACTTTGCTTTGGCTTTTAGGGAATCTTTCTTGTTGGTGTTCCATTCACTAGCAAAATGTCCAAGCTTTTGACAACGGTAACATTTAACATTTTTCTTATCAACTTTATTCTTTCCTCATCTTCCTATATTATTTCCACATTTGTAATTGCTTGATCCACCATAGTTGTTACAACTTCCACCCTTTTAAAATGTTAAGTTGTTGGAATTTTGGAGTCCACCTTAGTTGTTTTAATATTTTCCTATACATTTATTCAATGACCACTTTACCTTCACTACTTGTCTCTTCCGGTGAACGGACCTGCAAAGCAATCTTAGCTTTTGCCTTGTCACATTCATCTCCTTCATTCTCTACTCATGAGCCTCGAGAGAACTATGTAGTTCCTCTTTGCTCGTGGTTGAAAGATTCTTGGAATCTTCAATTGCAACCACTATATTATCGAATCTTGATGTTAAAGATCTCAACATTTTACTAACCATATAGTGCTCAGTGATTGTCTCTCCATAAACCATCACTTGATTCACCAATCTTGTGATTCTTGTAGTAAATTAACTAATAGTTTCCCCTTCTACCATCTGAATTAATTCCAGGTTCCTATGAATTTGCAACTTCACCATATTTGCTTTATCAACTCTTGCATAAAATTTCTCTATAATTTTCGGGCTTGATTGAGGATGTGCACTCTGACCTTATCAAGTTATCAACATCAACATATTGATGAGTCAGATGCAAAGCGTTGAAATATTTTATCTTCTCTTTCTTATGTGTAGTCCATTGTGCACGTGTTGCACCTTCTACAAGTAGATTAACACCATTATTGATCACTTAAGAACATATTGATAACCAAATAACACTTTCATCTTTTTGCACCACTTATCATAATTCCTCGCGTCGAGAATTGAGAGATTTGCAAGGATTCGTTCATTGTAGATGGAATGCATTTTTGCACACTAAATGTTTGATCAAAGAACCATGTTCTTGATGCCAAATGTTGAGGTAAAATAATCATAAGATAACCCTAGTGTGCTATTGTAGAACGAGTGAGAGAAATTAGGATGAAAAAATAGTGGCTTACTTTCATTAACACCAAATAGACTGTTTGTACATCATTTCACAATATTACAACTAACAAACTTAAATAAATAAAATAAAATTTGACATGTGATAACAGATTACAACTCGATGTAACGGATTACGACCACTTGAATTACATATTTTCTCAATAATTAAACAGACTACCCGTGATTCATTACATGAGATAACTCTGGGTTGCAGTTTTTTTTTTGAAGTTGAGAAAAAAATTCAGACTATAATTTTAAAGACCAAATTTTTAGATTTTATCGAGCTTTCTATACCATTTCATATGAGTTAGTTTATTTTAGCAACTCTAGTTTTGTATTTAATTAGAAATGCTATGTCTAATTTCAATCTTCATTTAAATTTAAATTATTATGATACTTCATCATAATGAGCATATTTTTAACATGTGTGCTATTTTTATAGCGTTTTTTACGCTCAAATACTTATATCAAATATTGTTCATCGTATTTATACGGTAAATAATAATTTTTAAATAAAACATATATATTTATGAACAATAATTGAATAATATGTGAATAATGTCAATGAACAGTGTTGGTGAACAGTGCTCGTGAATAATATATAAACAATGACTTTTAATAGTAAAATAAAGTTGATTAATAAAATATAAAAAATTGATTAATTAAGTGATAAAGTTGGTTAATAAACATTCAGATATTAAAAATAATTTGGAATAGTAAAACAAAGTTGGTTAATAAAATGTAAGTAGTTAATGAAGTTATGAAATTGGTTAATAGATTGTCTTGATTTTTAATAGCTATGAAGTTGATTAATGAAATTTAAAATATTGGTTAATTAAGTTATAAATTTGTTTAATAACATAACTTTATTTTCGTACTCCATCAATTTAAAAAAATATTTAAAAAAATATATAATTATAATATTTTATTGTTCATCGTATTGGTGAATAGTGAAATATTGTGTAAGTGTATGGATTGAAGTAAGAATATTATTTATGTATTTTTAAACCTAAATCACATTATGATAACAACAATGATATAGTATTTATTTATAGTGTATATCTATACGGTAGTGCATACCATTTTGCTTTTATTTATTATTTTAATCAAAATCGAATTTTGTGTATTTAGGGTGTGCTTGAAATAGTTTTTACTTTAGTTTTAAAAATTAAAAGATAAAAATTAAAACACGATTTAATTATTTCAGTTTTTTAATTTTAAAAACTGAAAAAATAATAAAGAGTTTTTAAAAACACGTACTCAAACAAATTTTTAATTTTTAATTTTTAAAAATTAAAATAGAATTTTTTAAAAAAATTTCAAACAGGTCCTTAAAATTTAATTATATTATTAAAATAATGGTAGATCAATTCAGAAATTAATTATATTATTAAAATAATGGTAAATCAATACACTGGACTGCCTCCCGTTTATTTTTCACGAGAGGGTATTCAAACCCGTATGCATACGATGTCATTATTGCAGGAGAAGCTATTCTTATATTAAAATAGCTACACTTATACTTACACCAAATAAAATACAGCATACACATGTCTTAAGTTGTATTAAAAAAAGTATTAAAAAAAATTAAATATTATAAAAAGATCAAACAGTATGAAATTACCGTGTAGTTGTTATAGTAGGTGTAAAACTATCATTGCTCTTATTGCAGTGTCTATATAACAATTCTCCTATGATAATATAATTCCCATACACCACATTATACTAGATAATATACTCATAATTTCTTTAGCAAATATTTCCATTTCTGAAGGAACAAACAACTAGTTTTAGTTGCACGTGCTACCAAAAAAATGAAGCCGAATATGGACAAGGAAGGAGAGTAAAGGAAAGTGATACATAGCCAACAAAAGTGTGTCGGGTTTAAGTGGGTGCCAATTGCCAAATGCAAAACACACACACTTTACAACACATTCTTTTTGTTTTTAATAATTGATTATACGAGGAAGTTAGCAATATCATGTGAGTGGATTTGATCATACGACAACAAATTGGAAACTTTAAAAACGATAAGAAAAACAATTACAAGAAGTATCATTATCATTAATTTTTATTACATAATAATAATAATAATAATAATAATAATAATAATAATAATAATAATAATAATAATAATAATAATAGTAATAATAATTACAATAATAATCATATTATTATTATTATTATTATTATTATGTATTATTATGTATTATTTCTATAAACGATTTTATGAAACGATAGGAGTTGGTGAGCAGTTGACTTGAAGGAAGTTGGTGGGCCCATGGGCTCTTTGGGCTTTCGTAATATTCTTCTAGAAGCCCACACGTTCCCTTAATCCATTTTCTCTCGTGTAATATTTCTCTCATGTAACGGTCATGTACTCCTATTGTTCCTTGTAAAAGAAGCAAAGAACTTTATTTAGGTGAATCTAAAAGACTAAAAACTAGACAAGAGTTCAACCATTCAAATTTTGTTGTTTGTCTTTATGAATAGAAATAGATTATCTCTTTTAACATAAGAGTTCATGGGATCTATATATTACACAAAAATGCTTTATTATTACATTAAAATTTGTTGATTTTTTGAATAAAATTTAATTTAGGAAAATCAACTGATAACAAAATTTTAATTTATAATTTTTTAATATAAATCTTAGTTAATTTTGAAGATTATATGTAGAATATTCAAAGCTTATTTAAAATCAAAATTCTATAATTATAATTATTTTACATATTTTAACAAATATATTAATTTGATTTAAATATTAAAAATTCTGATTGTAATATTTTTTATTAAAAATAAAATCACATTCATTCAAATCAAATTGATAGAATATATTGATCAAGAATAATATAAATTTAAAAAAAAATAAAAATGATAAAATTGTGATCAATTCCACAACTTTAAATTAACAACATCAAATAAAAATTACGTACATATACGACAAAACCTTATGAATTTGAAGAAAAAAACTAAATTGTCAAAAAATACTCAAATTTCCATATCTACAATATTGATAATTTCAAAGTCAATTGATTTGGTATACACAACTAAATAAAAGATGATTCATTAATTAATCTAAACCAAATGAAAACAATAATAAAACGTGAAAGAGAACAACTATATACACACACAAAAACACAAACAATATAAACAAGCAATTAAATATAGATAAAATTGTGAATTCAAAAAGGATGAATTTGAGAATTGATTTTTTTTAAAGTAAATAGAATATAGAAGAGTCTGCAACATTATAATAGATAAAATAAAAGGAAACAATATATGTTGTGAAATTAAAAGAATAATTAAAATTATTTCCGAAGAATTATTTAGAGTTTAATTATATCAAAAAAAATTGATATGTGGGTTAAAAAACAATGTGAACCACACAAATGACCTCAAATAATAATAAATAAGAAGAAAAATTAAGTCCGGTAAGGTGAAAATCCAAAAGGGCGGCTTAAGCAAAAAATGATAAATGTCCTGGTGAACTAAAATCTGAAGAAAAAATGGTTCACGCAAAAGTTAGGGAATGTGTAAAAGACCTAATGTTGCAGTGTGCATTTCCGTGTCACAACCGAAGCTTAGATGGAAGAGGTCAGTTCAACCACCATCTTGAGAAGTGAAGTGATGAAGAATAGCGATCGGGAGAATAGTATGTTTATGTTTCAATGAAGTTCAGTTTCAATTTCGTTGTTGTTTAAGAAAATGTGTATAGACTTACTCTTTCCTGTATGTTCCTCCTAAAAGGCGTGCATCTTTATGTATAAACTCTTTATGATTGAGTTGTTCCTCATATGATGAATAAAAGAATTGTTCGATTGAACTTTGTTTCCTTTCCTACTTTTAAACTTTTCGCATGTTTAGCTTAATGTCATTGCTTTATTTGGATAAAAATTAAAATCATTAAAAATGGTGAAACAATAAAGTTTTGAAACTTAAAATCGCTTTGATTCTGGAATGTTGGGGGTGATTGACTTTCTAAGTATTCTGCATGTTCCTCTGAATTGGAAGTACCCCCGTACTCATCATGGTGTTTATGAGGAATCAGACGTTATCTTTCCTTTGAGAGACTCGTGTGGTGGCAATCGGGGTTTGGATTATGGTCGTTGCCCTTTATTCGATTTCTAGCGGTGTCAGGAGTTCAGTTGATAAACCAATACATCAACCAGTATATTCACGCATCAATTTATTCATTCATTCATCCATTCATGTCATATCACAATATATTCATGCATGAACCTCCGCCAGAATCTGGGATCGGTTCAGAAGGAAGTCGAACGCAGGCGTCGAAGACTGTTTCTCAAAAGACAATTTAGTTCTTCTCCCCAGTGCAAGTCGAGCGCTTGTTTGAAAGATAATTTGGAAGTGGTGTCAACTCTCAAGTTAAGTCCTTCCCAGTGATTAATCATCCTAGTAAACTTTTGTGTCAGAGAATCGTCAATTGGATTCCCCGGTGACATTTTTCTTTTCTAAACAGTATCAGGAAATCACAATACTCTTTGCATTAAACAAAAAAATAATCATGTGTATCATGTCATGCATATCATACTCATGCATTAGCTCTAGCTATTTCTTTTGCAGGTTTTTTATTTCAGTTGAAACTGTAAATATCCTCGTAAGGATCAAGTTGAAGGATTAGTTCTCAGACGACAGAATTATCTTATTTTCTACAGCACAGGTGATATACTTGTATGGATCTTGACAGCTGATGGTTTCTCCAATCGAGATTTCTTCCCCAGCAAAACAGTTGTCTTTCAATGGACTCTAATGTCGGCAAAATTATCAACCGGGAATCCCCAATGAGTTTTCCACACGGTTTTATGGAGTTTCCCAGTGACTTAATTTACTCATGAGTCTCCTGGAAAGGATTACTACAACATTATTCTTGGTATTTTCAAAATTTCTTTCGAACAAGAATCTTCTCGAAAATTCTATTGGCGATGACTTCATAATTTTGTTCTATGAGCTGTTCTTAGAAAATTACATTGAACTTCTGGTGTGTTTATTTCCCCAGTAAGTCTTCAAATACTCAACGGATAAATATCCACCAGGCAGGATGTTTATTCAATCTCAGGATGTTTCTCCAACTCAGAAGTTGATCCACATATCCACTTGCTACAACGCATTGTCTGTACGATGCCAGCAAATTGAAGCTCATTACCATAGAAGTTATTCAGTCATAGGCGCTGAACTTAATTCTTCTATCACTGGTAAAGCTATCTGCATAAAGGTTGAAGATCTTGTCAACTCGGAAGTTGTTCAACATGTATTTACATGTTCAGTGAGATTTCACCAGCAGAAACGTCGGAAACAAAGATTTACCGACTTCATAAATATCTATATCATGCAATGGCTCCTCGCACCTTCGTGCACAACAATTCTGATATTGTTCTAGCCATATATATTCGTTAAAGTTCGCGGGTATTCTTTAACTCTTTGGGATCTTCAGACAGTTTCTCAATTTTATCTTCGTTAAGGTATGCGGGTATTCCTTAACTCTTCGGAATTTTCTGACAAATTCTCGATCATATCTTCATTAAGGTCTGCGGGTATTCCTTAACTCTTCGGGATTTTCTGACAAATTCTCAATTTTATCTTCGTTAAGGTCTGGGGGTATTCCTTAACTCTCTGGAATTTTCTGACTAGTTCTTAATCGTATCGAATTCTTAACTTACAGTTTTTCTTTGTCGCTTGAAAAGTTTGGTTTTCTTCTCATGGCATTGTCGTTAAAAATTATTGTTCATTGCTCATTTACGGTACTCGGTTATCCCCAGTGTTGTCGAGATCCTCTGGTATTCTTCAGTTGTTACTGTTGTTGTTAGGGTATTCTGTTGGTGCTTAACAAGTTTATTCTCCTCGGGCGTTTCTTCCTTGACTTTGTGGTCAAGGTATTTTATCTGGTTGTGGTATCCCGCGTCGGGTAAATTTTTTGGGGTTCTTTTAGTATTCAATCCTCTTCTACCTTGAACGTTTAAAAGCTGTCAATATTTCTCACTTACCAGGTTTAAGATGATTGAATAGGGGCAACTGTCGCACCCCAAAATTTACCCTCCTTATCATAAATTTTCTTGGACTCCCTTGCAAGGGCATGAGTTCGAAAAATGCGGGTTTCTTGATGATTCTTGTTTCTAGGTTAGATTGCCTTTTGGTTTAGTAAATGGTTGAAGTTCCCCATGTTTGAGATAAGCTGTAGCACAATGGTTGGAATTACGATCATGACTTTCTTGCTTGATTCATCTGATTGTTTTGAGTCGGATTTGGAGATTGAAGTTTGAATTTGAGAATGATTAGAGTCTAAGCTTGTGGTTGATTATTTGGTACATTAAGTTTGTGATTAAATCTAAAGATTATATGTTTATGATGACATAATTTAATACAAGCAAAGTTTGGAACATCCTTCACGCTTTATTTCTTGTGTCAACCAAGATTAATTCAAATGTTGATTCAAGTGATTCAAGAGATTTAGGCGAATAGTTTATGCAGGATTCAAAGTGGTAACTCAAAGTGAACAACGCCAAGATTCATTATGTCAATTTCTTAGAATTCATAATTTATGGTGTTCATCATTTATTCCGTTTCAAATACTTCATTTTGGATTTCTTTCAAATTCATTTGAGGTTCATGATCTATGCAAATATTTGAGTTCTAGGCCAAACTTTGTACTATGACCTTATGCGCCTAAGTTCTATGTTAATTTCAAGATACAAGGAGAATTTGAGTTATTATATCTAAAGATTCTAATTAGTACAAGTCCATCAAACTTGAAGCCATATTTTCATTTACAAAGTTCAAGAGGTACAAAAGTGTGCTAATACAAAGCTTGAATATATTGCTTCAAGTTACTTCAATGTTACGTTAATTCCTATGAGTTATATAATTTGTGACATTTGTAAGTATTGATTCAAATTCTATTAAAATTCAAACAATAATTCAAGTTGTTACAAGTAATGATGGGATTTTTACGAATTCAACATCCATTCAAACTACAAAGCGAGGTTACAATTGTATCGATTTCAAATTACATAAAGTTGATTTTGTTACAAGATTCACAAGTTTCCAAGAAAATTTTACAAAGAAAAGTATTAAGGTTCTTCCAAGTGTCTTGGATCTTTTCAAGTTGCAAGCCATTCAACTTCATGGTCACCTTGAGTTCCTCTTCTTTCTCCATGCCATCCTCCACATCATTACATGAAAACAAGAGAAAGCATGATTAGCGATTATAAACTTGAACATAAACAATAATTTCAAAGAACCTTCACCTCATCATTAGGGTTAGTGTTAGGAATCGGGTTTTAAGGGTTTAATCATGTTCAAAGCCAAAGCCTCATAATCGGAAGATTAATTATGGGCTGGTTTTCCCAATTCAAATCGAAGTAAGAAACTTGAGTTCACAAAGGAGGTATAGCTCGTGAACATCATAGCTACTAACCATCAATGTTTCATAAAATTAAGTCCAAAAATAGATTATTACAAAGAGGCGTGGTATGGTTATCGTGACAGGCAAAACCACGTGACAACACGGGATATGAGCGATAGCGACAGAGAAAGCTCAAATGCCAAGACATTAAAGCTATTTGGAAAAGCATAGCGGGATTATGATTAAAAATGGCAACAAAAAACATAGCGGCACGGTATCAAAAAGCGGATACTAATTCCAAAATCTGGTTCTAAGAACAAAAATACAATAAGCAGAAGCCAAGTAAAAAAGAGGCAGTATCAGAAAAAAGGGAACTCTCAGTTCCAAGAAGAGTTTTCACCAAGGGTAAAAGGGAAGCAAAAAGACCATAAGCCAACGAAGTCTCTTTCAAAACTCGAAACAAGTAACTCATTTGGCGAGAAGCAGACAAAACCATTTGTTACGGCGAAACTACAACAAGGAACAACCAAGTTCCAAAACCAATCTCATAAGCCAAAACCAAAAACATTGCATCGGTTCTAAAGAGAACCAGAAACCAAAGGCAACTTTTATTCAAAACTATCAGAACCCAGAAAGCCAACTTTCAAAACTCATAAGCCAAAACCAAAACATAGCATCATTCTAAAAAACCAACACGAAGCAATCATTAACAGCGAAACGAAAGTCATAAACCACAACCATCATCATCTTCCTAACCTACCCTTGAGTATTGTTTTTGAAATCATTTACGAGAAAGAAGAAGAGAGATAAGTTTAAGCGGTCTCACCAAAGAGTCGAAGGAGGCGAATCAACATCTAGGGTTTCAAACCCCTTCAAGTTCTATAGCTGGTAAACATCTGCAAAATCCAAACATCATCAAGCATTAGAAGTGTAAAATGAGCAGGAAAACGAAAGAGATAAGCAAATCGGAACACATCGCCGTCATCCCTTCCCTTTTCCGGCGAATCAGAGAGCGGTCGTGAGAGAGAATGGAGGTTTTCCATGAGAGAACAGAGAGAATCACGTGAGGTCAGAGCATCGTGAGAGAGAGAGAGAGAGATGAGGTTCTGAGAACAAAGAATCGTGAGAGGAAGATGAAAGTTTCTGGGAGAGGGTCGCGAGAGAGAGAGAGAGAGGGAGAGATGTGAGAAACGAGAGAGAGTTTGTTCTGATTAAGTTTTTTTTATTTCTCTTTTAAACATAATTAGTGTTTTTTATTTTATAATATTAGGTTAAGTGTTTTGTTTTGGATGGTGACAAGTGTCACCACCTTGTTTTTCTGATTGGATTTATCTTTTTTTATTAATTAGTTTTTTTTATTATTCATTTAATTTATCCTAAGCTAGACGTCTTGGGGTGGTGGTGACAAGTGTCACCACCTGGTTTTTTCTGATTTCTTTTAGTCATTTATCCCTTAATATTTGGTACAAAAGAAAAATCCTTCGTTATGGCCATTGGATTGTCGAAGAGATCAACGCATCGAAACGCCATTACGTGATGAACTTTTACGTGATGAACTTTTTTGCACTTCTTTTGCCCCGATTATGTTCCAATTTTCCGATTTCGGTAAATTCGACGACGGAGCAAGTTGCTCCGAATTCAACGAAAATTGGCGTGCTAGCTAAGTTTAACATATAGAACGTAGTGGTGAGGTTAGTTTTTGGAAATTACGAGTTTTTACGAGATGACCCGAAATAGGCCAATTCTGGTAAAATTGATCGAATTGTGTTTTAGTAGATTTAAGGCATGTATGGACAATCCGATTTCGATGTTGACGATTATGATTAATGCGGTTATTAGGAATGACTTTGCATGACGATTATTGAAGTTTTGACTATTTATCCGTTTTTGGAATTTGGTGAATTAAGCGATAATGATGCAGTGTAAATAAACATAATGTTTGCGACGGTGTATTTATTAATGAATACTTGTTGATATGCAATGCGATGATATATGTCTTTGTACATGATGATGTGATGATTATATTGATGTTGTTAATAAATGCTTCCAATTTGTGAATGCATGATTTTGATGATGATGAATTATTAGTGATGTTTTGCATAATGCAATTATGATGCGATGATATATTTATCTTGATGTGGATAAATTATGGCGATGTGGGCTTTATGCCAATTTTGATGGCGACGATGGTGTTTTGTGTTGTGTTGTTTTATTGTTGAGTCACATACATTGCATTGGCGACGATGGGCTTTATGCCAACGAGGATTTTATGCCAAGTGTTCCTAATTATGGACAAAGCGACGGGTACCACATGCATAACATAGTCGTGTCTCATGGAGTCGGTTATGTTTATGTTTGAGTTGTTTGGCGTTGGGTTTTAATTGATGAATGATGTTGAATTGTGATGATATATGATGCTTTGTTTGGTGATGATCTTTATGATGAACATGAAATGAATATGAATATGAATTGATAATTTCATGATAACTATCACGATGATTTAACTTGATGAAATGCTTAATGCAAATAGGATGTGATGATGTTTGTGATGATGGGCTTTATGCCAAAAGCGACGATGGGCTTTAGCCAATTTGTGATGATTTTGTTTATATTTCTTATGTTATTGGCATTGTTTGATGTTATTGTTTGATGTTGTTGTTCATGATTGTCGTGTTAATTAGTGATGTGTTAGCTTGTGCGATTTCGTGGTGACGGAGGTTTATGTGTTGTCGTGATGATTTGTGCCGATGAGGCTAAAGCGATTAAGTGTAGATTATAGACTTTAGAATAACGATAAGAGTAAGTGAGTGTTGGAATGCACTTATCAATCTAATCCCTATAATTTGAAACTATATATATATATATATATATATATATATATATATATATATATCATGCCTTTAATTATATGTTTTGGATTATCTCACCCTTTACTTGTTTCGTTACCTTTATATTGGTAGCGTCGAGGTTATGAAACGGAGTTTATAGTATTGTTAGTCAGTCGGTTGTCGCTCGTAGCACTTTCGGGGAATATTTATGTTGTCCTTGTTGTTGTTCTTTGGTTGTTTTCTTCTTGTGAATAAGAATCATAATTTATGAATACATGATTTTGATGAGGAAGTTTAATAAAGGAGATGTTTTATTTTATGAATCAATTTATGATTTGCGCGAGGCTATGTATCAGAGTTATACTTTAATGTTTAAAGTGATTTGGTTTTGATGGTGTGGCCTCGATATTTAATCTATGAAATTTTAATTTACTCTTATTTTACATAATAAATCTTGGGTAATATTGACGAAGATCAGATGGGTTTCTCCACGGACTCGGGCTATTCTCGCTTCCGACACCCCCCAGATTCACTGCAATATCAGGCCCATTTCTAAACTCTCATCTTTTAAATTATTTTATTTTTATAATCGATTTAATTTTTGTTCGATGTACTAAATAATTAGTTATGATAGTTTTTATTTGATGATTTATCGATTAAACTATTAGTTGATTTTTCATCAAACAGAAAAAATCATTTCTAATAATTATTTAAATTTCCGATTGTATTGTGGATAATTATCTGTTTATTCGCTCATTCGGTATTTATTCACCATTGTACACTCGCTTACAACCAACATTAAAATTAATCTGATTTTCCTTTGATTGGCTCATAAGCCGATTTCTTAAAGGGTCTCATGGTTGGGGATGGGCATGGCCATCCTCACGAGGTTAATTAAAGCCCTTGCTTCTTTAGTTAATCATAACCCGAAAATAACATTGGTCCATATACCAATTTTCCATGCACCAGGGTCTCATGGTTGGGGATAAGAGCACATATCCTCACGAGATTAATTAAGTCCATATACTTAATTAATCATAACCCGATTCCATCTCTCTTCTAAGCGTATCGAATCTTAAAACACTTTCAAGGATTAAATTACTTAATTGAACTTGTTTTCCTAAATTGATTTTCAAAAAAAAAACATTTAGATGGGGTTTGTTTAAATCAATAGATGTTAGCCTAATGGTTTAAACAAATTGGAAGTTTTTTAGGTTGTTAGGTGATAGCCTAATAAGTTAAAAACTTCTACATGTTTTAATAAATACAAAAACTTAGTGTTGTGACATTCAATTAAATTGTTGGATGATAGCACGGCGGTTTAATCAATTTAAAGTATTTGGGTCGTTGAGCGATAGCCTAATGATTTAAATACTTTTATTTGCACACAATAAGCGTGAACTTTGTTTCACTTCATTGTTTTCATAATAAATATTTTGGATGAGAGATGATTGGTTGAACTTGCTGCCAATTTCGAGTACTTGAATCATTAGATGATAGCCTAATATTTCAATATTTGTCATCCACAACTTAAAATCAACTCAACTCACTCAAATTCTTTTATCGCTCATACGCGATCATCAAACTCTTTTCTTACAAAGAATGTGTGGCGGTCATTTCAAACACGAGCGAGGACTTAAGCTTTTCAAACAAACTAAACAAGTCCAAGTTCAAGCATTTGAAATGTCTAATGCATGATTTTTCTTATAAAATCAACACAACCAACTTAAAACATTTTAAGAGGAACTACGGAGTTTGACTTTCCCATTGCACAAGGGAATACGTAGGCACGCGCGAAACCGTGTCAAACTCAAAATAATAATAAACAAATCCTTTTCTCCTTTTATTCATAACAGCAATAAACACACACACAAACACTTAGAACTAAATGGGTCCCATCGATCGATGGATGTAAGAGTGCTAATACCTTCCATACATAAGACTCGATTCCATGTTTTTGGTGACGCCTTATCCGCATCTATGCGGTTTTATCTATATTTTCCGTTCTTTTTAGAACAAATAAAATTAGGTGGCGATTTCACTAGTTTTGAAATTTAAATGATTTTTGAAAATCGAGTTGTTTCAACGATGTAACAACTAGATATATTTTCATTCCTTTTAAAGTACTTACAATAGATTTTCAAATTCTAATCAGCTAGAATAAATGTTAATCAATTAGGTAGCAGGAAAATTCATTGATTGCAAATTCCATTTTGGCACACCTTTTACCTACAAATATAGGCTCATTTCTCATTTTAAACCATACGAGAATCGTGTTTTGACACTTCCTTCTCTCACTCTCACTCTCTCTAAGTTTTATTTTAACTTTCTCTTACTAGATGTTATAGAAAAATGCTTTTGTGAGGAAAGTATCTTTGGGAGTGAGGTTACTTGTGTAATTATGGAAAGTGTAGAATTGTAAAATTTGTCAAGGATATTGTTCATATATACCTTGGTTGAATATTTTTCAATTATGGATTATTTAATGGTTAGAAGTTAAACAGATAAAATCTTGGTTGAAAATTGTGTGATCAATCCTAGGTTGAAGATTAGCCATTATTAAAATCTTCCTTGGTTTTAGTTAGCTTTGGTTAAAACCAAGATAGGTTGAAGATTAGCCTGATTAAAGTCAGAGGTTATTTGGTTATCCTATCAAACCAAGGTTTGTGTTCATGGAAAGAAGACTAACTACTTCAGTCCACCATTGGGAAGGAAAATTGACCACTTCACTTTCAACATTATATTGAAGAAAAGGCATAAATACTCATATCTATTGTCTTGTAATATTTGGTTGAAGGTCAATCATTATTTTCTTGTATAAGGGGGTTCGTGAGCCCTTCATACTAAAAGTTCCCAAATATTATTGAAAACTCTCAAGACCAAGTCTTGGGGAGAGGAGTATGCCTCTTTTAATTTGAATGGACCTCTATAATTCTCTGTATTATTCTTCTTCCCATAACTATTTACTTTCTATTATTTAACTTTCGTTGCTTAAACTTTTAAAATGTTTTGAAACTCTGTTTTAACTTGCAAAAAGTTTTCAAAACCAAGGTTTTTTTTTCAAAACACATAATTCACCCTTCTTGTGTGTGAAGTGCAGGTCAAGAAATATAATTGATAAAGCTTACCTTTGGTAAAGAAAAATTGAGGTTAGGTTTATTTTAGAGATAGGGGTTGAAGGTATCCCTAGTTGACCAAAGGCGAGTAATAGCAACCACGTCGAAAAAGGGTGAGGGTTATTATTCAGCGGATGTGAAAGGTGTTGGTCGAGTCTTTCCAAAAGAAAAGGGATAAAATGAGCATATTGGCGTTGTATTTAGGGCCAATTCAGGACAACTCAATAAAGTCATATATGCCTTGATATTTTCAGGTTTGTTCTTTCTTCTTTTCTACTATGTCCAATCAATTGATATAACCTTGATTATTGGTATAACTGTAGGTAAAGTTGTTTGTTTTTATATAAAAATATGAAATTGCAATTGATAGGGTTTAAATTCATGTGCATTATACTTTATCCTTCAATTTATGTGAAATCCAGTATTATAGTGCATATTTTTCATGACGCCCTTCGTTATCTCGCATTTGAGGCGAGGTTGAATTATTTTTCAACGAAATAAAATGTGCTTTTAGTTGTACTCATACCTAAGAAGGATGATTATAAAGTTTCAGTCAGTCTTAATCAATCAATTTTCTTTCTATGATGTTATTCATGAAAAAAAATTTCTAGGATATTGCATAGAAATCATGTTTAATTCGTCATATAAGTTATTGGTAGGTTGTTTTAACTCCTTATCCTAGTAAAGTTGTAAGGTATATGTACTCTTTTAAAGAAAAGTGTTTTTGCTTCTCACATGCTGCTTTGAGTCGATGAAAACACAAGTTTACTTAAACTTAGAATTCATTCAAAAGCATATCATAAAGATGAAGAGATTCTAAAACCGTATAAATCATGAAATTATTGCATAGGAAAATAACAATGACAAAATGCGTGATACGAGTATACATTACTGTCTCTATTTAACTAGTAAACTTTTTAATTTATTTTTGAATTTTAAACATATATGAGTTATTGACTTTGAATTTCCTCTGATCTTACACGTTAGAGGGAGTTAATAATAGGAGCGTTGATATAAAGTTGAGAAGCAAACACGTTTGTGAGAGACACATCACTTGTCCATTTAAAATTTTAAGATGATAGGTGAGTGAGTTCTCACTTGCATATTATAAAACTCCACCTTGCAGGTCGATACTAAGTTATTGACTTTGAATTTTCTGCAATCTTATCTATTAGAAGGAGTCAATAGTAGGAGTGTTGATATAAAGTTGAGAAACAAACACCCTTGTGAGAAACACACTATTTAGTCCACCTAAAACCTTAAGGTGATAGGTGAATGACTTCTCCACTATATATATGTTTAGGGTCTATATTCATATCTAATGTAGGATTATTTAAACTACTCACACTTATATTATTCCAACTGTTACCTATATAACTAACTAAGAATTTACTTGTGAATGTTTTCTACATGTTTACATACAAATATTTTATGTGGGTTTAGGTGTTTGGCTCTAGATTTATCATATAATCTACCTTTCCACATATTTATCCACAAAAAATTTAACCGAGGATCAATTTTAATTTAAAAAAAACTACGATAAACAAATTTCTTTTAAATATTTTTCTAAATTTTAAAGAAACATCCGCATGAAAACAAAGTAATTTTATTAATGTGAAGAATTGCATGACATTTATTTATAAATTTGTATTGTAATTATAATTTAGGTTTGTAAATTGCTCAATTAACTTATATTAAGATTGAAAAAATGTAATCTATATATAGATAAATAAACTATACTAAATACTTAAGTTATATTAATATTTATTATATTTGTTTCAAATACAATCTAACTTTTTAGCAAAAGAGAACGAATATATTTAAAAGTCCTTCTTTTTATTAGCTTTCTAAATAATTTAGGCACTCTAACTAATATCTCTGTTTTTATTATAAATCGCTTTGAAAAAAATTTTGTATCACAATATAATTCATTTTATAATTATAATTAATATAATTTTTTTTATTATATTTTTAAATATTTATTATTCTCTCTTCTTTCAATTAAATAAATATATCTTTTTTATATCATTAATAAATGATATTTTATAAAAAAAATTATAATTTCTCTTTTTATATAATAATAATAATTATTTTTTAATACGTGTAAGAAATAAAAAATGATTTATAATAAAAAATGAAGTAGTAAAAAATGAAAGTAGTAGTATATAGTTTGAGCATTGATTGAGATTCATTTTTTTTTTTTTCTTTCTAAATAATTTAGGCACTAATAGACCTAAGCGTTTGAGCATTGATTAGAATTTATTTCCCTTTCAGTAAATCCGAAAAGTTATCGAAGTAAAAGCTGTAGTTATTGTAAAACAACCTGTCAAAGACGTCAAATGTTCAAAACTTCTCCAAAGACGTGGAATTTAAAAAATTAATAATCAGGGAGTCTCATTTATTTTCATTATGTACACTTTAATTACAATATGGATATTTTCTTTTTGTACTTTTTTCTTGTCAAAATTTTTATAAAGTTTTGTTTGACAATACTAGTCGTATTTTAAACTTATATTAAATATCTTGCGTAATGTAAAGGTCGCATAACGAAAATAAATTTAAAATTTGGTAATATTTTTTCTCGCGAGTTTAGAATTTTTTTAATTGAGAAATGTAAAATATAAGTAATACTTGAATTTGTTACCAGCACATCAGCTACAATTTCTGAAGTATGAATTTTTTTAAATAATATTTGTCTTGATGTAAGAATTTATTGATATTCTTAAATCTCACATCAATATGTATAGTCATGACATCATTTATATTTGATTATTTTTCAAATAAATAGTACTATAACTATTACAATGCAACTAAACTCCAAATTGTTAACACTCAATTCCTCAATCATAGTGTAATTCATAAGGTGTCTATGGCAACCTCGATTACTACCATGTACTCTGTTTTAGTTGTATACACTCATAAAGATTGATTACTCATAAAGATTGAATTGACAATTTCTAACAAATATGTGTCTACCTTTAAGAATAAAGATATATTTTCTTGTAGATCTCATATCATTCAAATTACCTTTAAAATTTAAATCTAAATCAACATATCATACAACTGAAAAGATCATCATTTCCACTATTAAAGACAAATCTTGCATAAAATATTAGGAAAAATCGTGAGTAATATATATATATATATATATATATATATATATATATATATATATATATATATATATATATATATATATATATATATATATATATATATATATATATATATATATATCTATTTTAATATATGGCGTATATTGATATAATAATATTAGCGTCGAAAAACTTATTTTAACTAACAAAAAAAAGAAAGTGCAGTTTCATTAATAAAAATTCAAATAATTAATCCCGTCAATTTTATTATGTTCAATCTCAAATCAAATTCAAAAACTAATATCTTTCAATTAATTTATTTTTGATCAATTTAGGGAGAGAAAAAGAAAGAAATAGCTTTAAAAGAAAATAAAATAAAAGAAATATAATATATTTAACATATTGATCGTGTCGATCGGTGTCTTGGCTCAATCTGCAACATGGTGAAGATGAAGAATACACTGCAGATACTCCGTCTAAAGTAAGGGCAGCGGAAGGAAGCAAGGCGGTGAAAAGAGAATGAATGAGATACTGTTCCTCGAGTGAGAGGTATTTATAACCCGGCGTTGGGCGAGAGTCCGGTTAGTGGGTAGTGATCCATGCCCACTAGCAGTTGCCGAACTTACGTGCGCATGGAGGCCCCGTGGCCTCCTCCTGATGTCGCCCGGAATTCGGGTTTGCTCAAGATTCTCGGCGTATGGAAGTTGAGATAGAATGCAGTGCATCATTTTCGAGGGGCACGTGGCGTCAAGTTGCCCGTGCCTCGCAAAATCTGTTTATCCTTTAAGGGCAAATGGGCCTTAGTTACGCTGATTGGGCCCTGTATGTGGGCAAGTGTTGGGCGGTCGGAGCGAGGGCCCAAGTCTTTACTCTTATTTGAGAGTAATGATTTTGAGTCGAGCGTATCCCCGCCGGGGATTCAACGTCGAAATATACTCAGATGTACAACGGGCACGAACCCGTCGCTACAGGGACCGTCGAGCGAGCACGCTTAGGTTGTTAACGCCGGGAACGTTAGCGTATACACACGGGTTGCGAGACTGGCAGGGTTTGGCCTCTTAGTCCTCGGGGAACCGGTCGACCTGTCATTCAATGTGTCAGTTTATGCCACATGTTGCTTCCAGGGAAGATGTGTGGCGCTCAAAAGGCGTGACCTTTCATATGCCCAAGGATTTTGGCTATAAAAAGGATCCTTTAGGGTTTCATTTGTTCGTTCTCTCCGATCTCTAGTTTACGCCAGCGAGTTCTCGAGCGAAGCTTTCAAAACATCGAACTCTTGATTCTCGATATGTCTTCAGCGTCAAGCGGTAAACATCCACAATTCCTTGATAATCTTCTTCGGTTTGCATTTAGGATGAATATAGGTTGAGTTTTTATGAATGTCGCGAGGACATAGTAGATCGTCCGGGAGAGATTTGAAATATCGCGGGGAAGATTTGAATATCAGCGGGGAGAGTTGAATACTGGCGGGGATAGTTAATTCCACGGGAGAGATTTGAATATCGCGGGCAATTTTGTGGGTTCTGACGGGAGTTTGATGAGCAGTTGATGAATTTGTTGAGTACCTCGGGAAGAAGTGAATTCTCGGGGAAGATTCGAGTTCATGAGCAATCCATGAGGTTTTCGAGGGAATATAACTCTGGAGAAGTACTTCCAGGTAATCCATGAGTCCCAGGAGAGTGAGTTTGAGCTTATCGCGCATGTCTCTGATGCGCTTCTCTTGCTCGTGCCGCCTCTCGCCTTCACTTGAGTCGTGGTGGAAGGGTGGATTTGATATCCTCGAATTCACTTTTCTTTCACTTCTTTTCGGTGGGAACATCCTCTGGAGAGGCACGTGTGAGCTCAGCGAATAAGGCCCGTGAGCCTTTCACAGGTCGCGCCCGAGCCAAGGGATTTCCGCTCGGATTTTGCTGCCGATCCTTCAACCGCGTTCAATTTGATCGAGGATTTGGACGAAGGTTTCGAATTTTCCTGGGTCGTTCAAATCCCCGGGGAAGGTAGGAGGATATGCTCGTCGTACTCTTCCACCAGATTTCCAATGTATGAGTTCGTGTTTCGGGAGGCGGGCTTTCGTATGCCCTTCACCGGTTTTCAAGTAGGGGTGTTCACATGGTGGATCGGCCCGTCCGACTCATCAAGAATGCAGCTTTCATGAGGGTATTATGGTGTGCGGTACACGGACATTGGGGCCACCCTCCTCTGTTCTTCCGCATTTTCCATCTCCGGAAGATGGTCGGCAAATGTGCTGGGTGTCGTTCAAGCGGTCGGGCGATTTGTTCGAACCGTATTGGAGTCTGTGGGACTTGAAGCGTTTTACATGGTGAAGCCCTCACGGAGGCAGGACACCTCTTTAACGCGTACCGTGGAGGTCGGTGAAGATGGCAAAGAGCGGACGAGTGAGGCAAGGTTCCCACTCGAATGGGATAAAAATCATTACAATGGGGACGATTTCTATTAGTGAAGCCGAAAAATTGGATAAAGAAGACCGGCTCTATGAGAGGTGGAAAAATTTATGAAGAGCTTGAGACCAGCCATCTATGTCGTAGGGAAGAAAACATGCTCCTTGACTCAGCGAGATTAAATTGCCGACGATATATAAATCTGAAGGCCTGTTGGATTGCAAGTCGCGAGGGCCTTTGAGGCTTTAGGTATTTGTGTTCGGGAACATAGAGGTGTCACCGTTGCTCGTCTTTTAACTTGTGCTAACTTTCCTTTTATTGCTGCGGATCGAATGACCATGGAGGCGTATGCTCAGCTGCGACATAAGGGTGTCCGTCTGACGTAAAGACCGTGTCACGTGCTTCAAAACGGTAGGCGGGCCCAGGCTGCTGGAACACCACTTTCCCAGCGTCTTCCTGAGCAACCGCTCGAGGGAGAGGCGGCGCTCGGCCGAGGGGTGCCGGGACCTCGGTCCGGCCAGGGGCCTACGTGTTGCCTCCGTGCTACGGTCGGCTCTTTGAGGCACGCCTCGGTGGGGCAGGCGCGGAGAGGGACATGATCCGGGGCTCGACCAGTTGCGGGCGCGAAAAGTGCGAGCGTCGGCGTGTCGCGGTGTCCGGATGCTCGAGACCTCGTTGGCGCTCAGCGGCCAGGCGGCGGTTGGGCCAAGGTCGAAAGCTAACGCTCGTCTGCCGACCGGAGCTCGAGAATATGGATATCACGGCGAATTGATGAAGCTCAGGGTGAACCATAAATATGATGAAATGGCCAAAAGTGAGGAGATGACGGAAAAGTGAGCCGTTGGCGAGGCGGAACAATGGATGCCAGTGAAATTGCTGCAAGGGCAAGTGGCTCCCGTCGAGGACGAGTTCGCCGAGGAGCAGGCGCTCCTTTCCTGGGCGGATCTGATCGGGCGGATCCGGATCCTTGAGGAAGACACCGTGGAGGCCTTTGTCTGGGTTTGAAAAGCCCTCCGCGTTGCGGCGGTGAACCCCGGCCTCGAACTCGTGACCTCTGGGATTGGCCCCTTTCACTGCGTGGTCGACGGGCAGATCGTGTCTACCTCTAACGTTTGATTTGTAATTGGTTGGGCCTGCGAGTCCGTTGTTTTTTCGGTCTGCTGCCCCTTTTTGAATTTGTATAAATACTGGGTTAGATGCCCGTTATTGTTTTGTCGGCCTTTGTTGGTCGTTTTACTTATGAGTTTCTGTTATTCTGATTATTTTAATTGCGCCTTATTTGTTATGCCAATTGTTTTGAATATGTTCAACTATAGAAAATGCTCGACCTTGCCGTTCCTAGCTCATATGCTAGGTTCGGAGGCTGGAGGCCTCCTGGCGAGGATGTAGTCGTGGTTGGGACTACATCCTCGAGGCATGGACCGTCCGTCGCGGGCCGGACATCCTGCCAGAAGTGTGTGATAACCCGCGGGCCTCGGTCGTGCGGTATTTTCGATGTAGTCGAAACCCCGTCATTTGTTGTTTGGACCTGCGTTAGCACCATTTAGCCCAGTGAGCTAGTCCTCAGCGTGGGGAGGCGGCGGCAGTGTGCTTTGCACATGTGGCCGAGTTGACCTAGTTGTAATACTGTTTGAGCTTTGTAGCGTTCCAAGGTCGAGGGAGTGGTACTCGGGTTAGATTTTCTAAGTAGTAGGCTCTTGTGTCCGTTTTTGCTCGGACGCGATACGAGCCTTCCCAATTGGCGGCCAATTTCCCCTCGTGGGATTCCTTTTGGTTCCTGCGGAGGACTAGGCTGCCGACGTCAAACTCGCACTTAATGACTTTCGTGTCGTGGCGTAGTGTAATCTGTTGTTTCAAGCGGGCTTCCCGGAGGGCCGCTCCTTCTCGGATTTCATCGACCAAGTCTAACTCCACCGTGATTAGAGTCGTTCACTTCCTCCTTGAGGAATTGATGCCCTCAGCGGTTCCTTGATTTCGGCGGTATGATTTATACATTCGTATGTTAACCAAAGGGATTCCCAGGTGGTGGAATGGGGAGTTGTTGATATGCCACGTCTGTTGTGCACTCTTGACCCTGTTCTTGGCCTCCAGGGCGTCGCTAAGTCCCATAATAAAACCACATTTAAACGCTTCAGCCATTTATGCAGGGGTGCTCGGCGGAGTGAAGTGAGGCTTGGTGCCTAGCCGTTGCCCGCAGCTGGAAGTCAGTGGTGGTGCGTTCCGTTGTCGTGACAGGGCTTGCGGGATCTGGGCGGGCAAGGATATTCCGTTTGGCGGGGATGTTGAAGGAAGTGATTTTGGCGAGTGCCTCGGCCTCTATCCATTTTGTGAAGTAGTCTACGGCCACGATGAGGTATTTGTTTTGGTAGGAGCCTTGTGTGAAAGGACCGAGGATGTCCATCCCCCACCAACTGAAGGGCCATGGGGACGTAAGTGTCGTGAGCTCGTGTGGCGGAGCGATGTGCATGTCGGCGTGTCGTTGGCACTTGTTGCATTTCTTGACGTGCTCCTTTGCGTCTCTCTGCATAGTGGGCCAATAATACCCGGCGCGTAGTGCCTTGCGGGCCAGTGACCGACCACCTAAGTGTTGTGCGTTGATTTCTTCGTGGATTTCATGAAGGATACCAGGCACCTTGGACTCCTCGACGCACTTGAGGAGGGGGATGGAGAAACCTAGTCGATATAAACGTTGTTCGAGGATGACATATGAGCACGCGCGTCGTTTGGTGCTAGCTGCCTCTAATTTATCCGCGGGTAATTCCCCGCGGGTGAGGTAATTGAACACGGGGGGTCATCCAACAGTCGGCGTCCCCGATTGCGTTGATGTCGAGCGACACCGAGGATTTCTCGTTGCTCGGGCGTGCTAGCGACTCTTGTATCACGGACTTGTTGCCACCTTTTTTCCTCGTGCTCGTAAGTTTGGACAAGATGTTTGCCCGGGTGTTCTGTTCTCGGGGGACATGCTTAATCTTCGTTCTGTCGAAGTTTCCCAGTTTCTCCTTGACGAGATTGAGGTATTCGATGAGGCTATCGTTCTTGGTCTGGTATTCCCCGAGGACTTGCGACGCGATGAGCTGGGAGTCAGTGAACACTTGGATGTCTCGAGCGTCCATGTCCTCGGCGAGGCGCAGTCCTGCGAGCAAGGCTTCATATTCAGCCTGATTGTTGGATGTTGGGAGAGCGAGGGTCAGGGAATGCTCGATGACGATGCCCTCCCCATTTTCAAGGAGTACGCTGGCGCCGCTTCCTGTCGGGCTTGAGGCTCCGTCCACGTAGATGATCCACCTTTTCTCCCCAGTAGGTGGGCGTTCATGCGCCGTCATCTCGGCGACGAAATCGGCCAGCGCCAGCGCCTTCAGGGCCTTCCGGCCCTCATAGCGAATGTCGAACTCGGAAAGCTCGAGGGACCACCTTAGCATCCGGCCAGCCATATCGGGGCGAGCAAGGAGCTGTTTTATGGGTTGTTCGGTCCGTACGACGATGACGTGGGCGAGGGAAATAGTATCGCAGGCTCCTCGCGGTGATGACGAGGACGAGTGCGACCTTTTCGATTTGCTGATACCTAGTCTCGGGCCCTTGAGGGGCTTTGCTCGTGAAGTAAACGGGCTTCTGTCCGTCTTCAGTTTCGTGTATTAGGACTGCGCTTACGGCTTCATTAGATACAACTAAGTACAAGTATAACGTTTCCCCACTTAGTGGCCGCGAGAGCACTGGTGGCTGCGAGAGTGTCCGTTGGAGGTGCAACAGGGATTGCTCGCACTCCTCGTTCCATTCGAAGGTCGGCCCTTTCCTCAACAATTTGAAAAATAGAAGGGCATGTTGGGCAGACATAGCGACGAAACGGGATAGGGAGGTGAGCATGCCGTTCAGGATTTGAATGGACTTTTTGGATCTGGGGGTGGGCAATTCGGAAAATGCCCGACATTTGTCGGTGTTAGCTTCGATTCCTCATTCGGTGAGATAGAAACCGAGGAACTTTCCTGCCCTGACTCCGAATGTGCACTTTTCCGGATTGAAGCGCATCCGGTGTCTTCGAGCTTGGTCGAATACCCTTTTCAGACGTGAAGCGTAGTCGTCCTCGGTGTGGGATTTGACGATTATGTCGTCCATATAAACCTCGAGCGTGTCGCCGATCTCGCCGCGGAAGACTTTGTTCATCATGAGCTAGTAAGTCGCTCTGGCGTTCTTTAGTCCGAAGGGCATTACGTTGTAGTAATAGTTGCGGCGGTCGTGACGTGCGACTTTGTCAAGCCATATCCATAGGGATGCGTTGTAACACAGATAAGCATCAAAAAGCGGTTTATAGTCGGTTGAGTTGTCGCCAACATATCAATATTAGGCAAAGGGAAGCATCTTTTGGGACATGCGATTAAGATCGGTGTAGTCAACATCGCCATTTTCCATTAGATTTTTAACAAGTACAACGTTTGACAACCAAGTTGAATACTTGGCCTCGAAATAAAATTTGCCTCAGGAGGTCTTTTCTGACTTTTTGACCTCGCTTTCGGGAGGCACTACGCCTATGTTGTACTACGACCCTAGCGGCTGGATCTATGGCGAGCTGGTGACAGGCGACCTCGGGGTCGAGTCCGGGCATCTCTCTCATGCGAAAAGATCGCTTTGTCGGCGGACTACGAGTTGCTTCTTGCGAGCTCGGGCAGCCAGCGATCTTAACCTTGTTGGGGTCCTCTCAAGGTAGGCACTAGCTCGAACTCGCCATCTGGAGTTGGGCGGAGGGGATCCGCGTCTCCGGCTTGTCCGTCGGCTTCATCCTTTGCAAACCTGGTGTCGAGGTCCACGATGCTTACGTTGGGATTCTGGGGATCTGCGGCTTTAGGGAGCTCGATCTGGCGTCCGTCGTCACCTTCTTGTTAAATCGGTGCTCTTGGGTGCGACGGTGTCGCCCTTAGCCGCGACGTTGTGGCATCTCCTCGCGGCTTTGATGTCACTGCGGATGGTAGCGGACAGCGTCCCGTTTGGTGTAGAACTTCATCTTGAATGGGCGGTCGGGGGTTCTTGTGAGTTCGCCATAGTGGTTCTCCCAGAATAGCATTGTAGAGGTGGCGATCGATCACCGAAGCGAACTTTGACTTGGCGAGGCAAGCGTCTTCGCGAAGGTGACGAGGAGCTCGGCGTATCCCAAGGTCGGGACGTGGGCCGTTGAATCACTTTAGGTCGGATCCCGTGGTGATAGGTGGGATTCGTCAGTATGGGGTTCGGAAAGGTGAGTATACATCACGTCGACCCCTTGCCTTGCATCGGCGAGGATCATGCATTCAAAGTTCGCCATCCTTGCTTTGATGAGGAGGAATGTGAGCGTTGGGTGCTCCCCAGGGAGTTCTTACAGGTAGAAGGTGATCGGCTCGGATCGGTGAGCTGACCGAGAGAGACCTCGTTGGTGGGCCTTTTCGATCAATTGATAGAATTTTGGCGTAGGTTGATGGCAGTTGGACATCACCACCGCGAGAGATGACCATGGCCGAGGAAACTCCTCCCATAAATTTGTGGTGAATCTGGGGTTGTGGAAGTCCTCGGCCTGGTTACGATGCTGCTCTAATAAGGAGGAATCCCGGGGTCGGGCCTCCTCCTCGACTTCCTTGTTTTCTCGGGAACCTCGAGATGCTTCAGGTTTCTTATCTTGCGAACCTTCCGCTTTGATTAACGTCTCGATTGCGTCCTTGAGATGGGCGCAATCCTCAGTGAATGGTGGCCATGGCTCAGATCTTGGCGATGCTTGTCAGGTGCGCTGCTCAGGAGTGGGTTTTGGGCGTTTGACCCCACCATCTTTGAATTCCGTAGCCGAGCACTCTGCCAGGATCCGCTCGCGGGAGGTTGTCAGCGGGGTATAGTCGGTGAGCGTCCAGTAGGACCTCGGCGGTCTCGGGATCTCGAGTTTGGTCTTGGCGCCTTTTGTCATCGTGTGAGCAGCCACCTCAGGCGTCGGTTATCTGGTGCCAGGAGTTGCAGAGCGGCTCCTCGAGTCTCTCATGTGATTGGCGCCCTCTTTCTCCTCATAAGTGATGTAGGCCCAGTTTGGGGAGGCATCGAAGGGTGGCCGGAGGCTCGTGCTGAGCTTTCTTTGAAATGTACCAGGGGAGAAGTCCCTAGCAGATAGGCGCTTCATTTGATCGTCATGAGGACTTGGATGGCTTCCTGTTGGGCGGTCGATGTATTCCAGGGCGTTCGTCACTCTTGAATGATAGCCTCGAGGAGGCCTCGGTCTTGGTGCTGCGGAGGCGGTGAAAGTGCTCGTGGGCTGGGCCTTGGTTCCTCCGAGTGGATGGACCCGAGGCAAGCTTTTGTACGATCGAGTACATTTTCCGGAGTGGTGGGAAAGCTGCATTTGATCTGTCCATCAACGTTGAGGTATTGGAGCATGGCCTCGAATCCGTCGATATGGTCGATTGGGTCATCTACCCCGTCGTAGCTAGCAAGCTGAGGGGGTTTTTCCATTCCCCGTGGAATGGGTGCTTCCATAATGTTGGCGGACAGGGGACCGCGGGGGTCTTCCTCGTCGCTCCGGTTGGGAGAACGTGAGCGAGATCAACGACAATGATGCCGGGTTGCAGGGTCTTCAAAACGGGGATGTCCATCCCGGTTTTTCCTTGTTTCGCCTGCTCCTCGCTCTCGTCGGGTAGGCGAACAAGCTCGTTTCTTCAGCTTTTCTTGAGTATTCCGCTCGTACCACGGTCCTACTGCCCTTGGCGTCGGCCCAGGGTGTCATCCTCCAGGTTCTCCAGCGGGGAGTTCTCGAGCGATGCCTTCGGGGAGATGACGACCAAGAATCGGGCCGCCGATGTCGACGAAGTGACCGCCGGGAAGCTTCCAGCACATGGAGACACTCCCCCTGGGTGAACAACATGAGGTTCGTTTGATTGATAGCTGCGAACAGAGCGGCGATCGTTGGGTCAACGTCGGCGGGGGCTTGGACCTCTTGAAATACTGCAGGTTCGGCTGCCCGGCGGCGGTGGCCTTCGGTTCTGCGCTCATCTGATCGGTGGGATTCTGTTGAAGAAGACGCAGTGTGCCCATCTCGGGGATCTGCCTTGTGGAATACCGTGTGGTTTTGGTCGGCCAGATCGTCGAGGACGGTGTTATCAACGTTGGTTGCAGGGTCGGCCATGACAAATGGAGTTTGATTTGCTTTGGTCAACTGACTGAAAGAAGACGGGGAAGCAAGTTCCCACAGACGGCGCCACTGATCGTACCTGATAAGGTGTCTTGGCGCAATCTGCAACAGCGGTGAAGATGAAGAGGGGGTACCTGCAAGACACTCCGATGCCAAAGTAAGGAACGACAGACGGAAGCAAGCAAGTAGAAAAAGAGAGAATGAATGAGATACTTGTTCCTCTCAAGTGAAAGGGTATTTATAGCCCCCAGCGCTGGGCCAAGGTCCAGTTAGTGGGTAGTGATCCAAGCCCACTAGTCGAGAACTTACATCGCATGGAGGCCGACACGTAGCCTCCTCCTGGATCTCGCCCAGGAATTTCGGGTTTGCTCCGAGATTCTCGGCGGACATCTTGATTGAGATAGAATGTGAGTCCGAGTCATTTTCGGGGCACGTGGTAGTCAAGACGTTGGCCACGTGGCCTCGCCAATGCAAAGCATCGCTTTAAGGACAAATGGGCCTGGTTACGCACCCGATTGGGTCCTTATGACTGTGGGCCAAATGTTGGGCCAGTCCAGAACACATATTTTTTATATTAAATAAATAGAGGAGATAAGAATATTGATTTTTTAAAAAAAATTCAAAATACATTCTAAAATCAAAAAGTCTTAAAAAATTAATTTTATGTAATTTTTAAACTTGATTCGTTATTTAATTTTATTCTATCCTTTAATTATTTATTTTTTCTAAACTTAAATTTTCTAGTTTTCAGTTTAACTATTTTTGGTAAAATTATTTTGTAATTATTCAGTAATTAATTTATAATTATTATTTACCTGTAGTTATGTTTATATTAAGGAAATTAAATGGCTATTATATAAGCAGTTTTATAGAGATATCGGACATCTCAAGACTTGGGATATCAGTTAATCGATTGATTGGTGATCAAAAGTTCAAATATTCAAACCTCAAATACCACAATCAATTATCCTTGTGGTAGATAATAGTTTTACATATTGATTTTTGTCGAACTAATCATAGTCTTGAATGTTATGTTCTTCGACATAGGAGATTTTAAGACCATATTATTTAGGGTGTCGAACAATTTTAAAACTCCATCTTTCAAGACAATTGAGAAACCTTTTCGATCAATTGTACAATACTTAGTAGGTTGCATTTCATTCCAGTTATATAAAGTACATATTTGATCATAGTTTTCCCTCCATTACTCATTTGAAAAACTATGTTTCCAGTACCTTTTGCTTGCAACAAACTATTATCAGCAAATTTTACCTTGCTCTTCTTCGACTCGTCGAAATCTGCCAACCACACCTTTTGACCAGTCATGTGATTCAAGCAGCCTGAGTCAAGGAACCAGATCTTGGATTCAACATGTTTATCTGCGATTGCACCCATAACCACCATACCACTTTCAAAATCATCTGAATCTTGGCGTGCAACGTTCACTCCTTCATCCTTGCATGTTCATGTACCAACAATTTTGGCGAAGTGTTGCAGCGGTATAGCGACAAGCAAAAAGTAAAGTATTTATTTTTACCGAGTGATATATAGGTTATATTGTATCGTGTCCACAGAGATTGATTATTGATTTGCCGTTCGATAATTCGTTCGTTAATGAATTTGGGGTTAAATGGGTTGTAAAGAAAAGTTATAAACATAAAATAAATGAAAGCAAGAGTATAAAAAGGATAGACAACTTGTTTGGAACGAATGCACACTACCGTCACAAACTTAAACCTACCGTCCAGTTATACTCAGCCTACGATACCCGTCCGTGTCATCACATATCTCTCACAACCTAAGCTATTTCTAACCCAAATTGAAAATTCAGCCGCATCACTCGCATCGACTATGTCTAGCCCGACACTCCTGACACATAGACATTAAGATCAGATACTCTAAGTAAATGTCTGCTCTAAACCTATTTCTAGCATTTAGAAACTACCAGATAATCATCCTAGGTAACAATCTAAGCAGTCTATGTCTAGAAAAGCTCAAATCCCTAACACAAGGTAAAAACCGAAGACAATCACCAACACAGACTCGTAAAGCAAACTTTATACAACGCCAAGGACACAAATATACATGAGATAAGAGTAGATATACAAACATAACCCAACAAATAGAGAAATACATAGAGAGGAGAAGAGATAAACCACAGATCTACGGTTTGTCGCGCCAATCGACGAATCCACCTCAATCATCAAAAGCAAAGCCTAATGTTGTTTTCTAAGATATACTACCAAAAATAAAGGTTGGTGGAAATGAGATCAAAATCCACACCAAAACCATAACCTAAAAATGAAATAAAATGAAGTTATAAAACTAAACCCAGCATGTCCTGCTCAGCGGCGTGAGCCCGCTCAGCGGCCTCCTGATATTTACACATTAAACCACCTTAATCCCGCTCAGCGGCATCATCCCTCTTAGTGGCCTCAAAAAATATCTTTCTGCTAAAACAATGCCAAGGCCTCATTTTTGCGCTCTAATTCCCGCTCAGTGGTCTGGCCTGAACAAAACTTCCCAAAATGGACTTTATTCCGAAAACATGCATCCGGAGCCATGTCTTCGACACTTTATTCCTCGATGATCGGAATGTGCAACAAATACCTACAAAAATACATTAAAACTAATCAAATTGTACATAAATGAATCAAAAACACAATAAAACGTATTTACAAACAAAGTCGGGATTATTCAACTAAATATCAACAAAAGAACGGATAAGTGTCACAAAACATATATACAAAACAACTACATTTTGGCACTTATCACGTGACCCATTTTCACAATTATAACACTTCACACATTTTTTTATCTTCTTTGTCCTTTCGATAGTTTCCTCTACCTCTTTTCGAGGATTCAGAAGCTTTATTTTTTATGATGCTTATGCGGGTTCGACCAAGACTTCTTTCCTTGAGTTTTGTCAACTTTGCCTTTGAATTTATCGAAATCACCATTCCTTTTTCATGATTGAATTTGAAGAGCTTGTATCGAGTCTTGAACTCCTATTCTTCGACAATCTTAATCGCATCGCTTCAACAAACCAACCAAATCTTCGGTTTAGGGTTTCAAGTTGATTGGATTCTTGAATAGCTCGATAACTTGATCAAAGCGAAGGCCAATGTTCACATTACATTTTCAACTATCATCTTATCACTTATGGTTTCACCACAACACTTCATGATATGGATGAGTTTACGCACCTTGACACATACGCAACTTTTTCTTCTCCCATTGACAATAATTCATACTATCGACGCGAGATCTGCAACTTGACAATCTTGACTTTCTCACCTCCATAATATTTGACCAGAATGTCTCATGCCTCATTCACTATTTCAGTATGAGAGATTATGTCGAAGTTAGCAGCATCGACTATTGTCTGAATGCAATAAACACCATTGCAATCTTTTTTTCTTGACTTCGTTGTGGCAACTTTCTATGCTTCAGTTGCATTTGCAACAGTGATAGAGCATCTCACTTATATGGTATCTTGAAAGCCAAACAAGGACTACCTCAATTGTTTTCCATCTGATCCAATTTTTATCGTCAAGAACAATAATCAGAAGCTCTGGATACCAGTTTGCTAGTGTGTGAGACACTTTTAATGATGAGGAGAAAGAGGGAATAAAAGAATTAAGGATTATATTATTCACTTGAAATTTTATAGATAATGTTACAAACTAGTCTATTTATATACAACTATCTGGTACATTAAATGTGTCTTTGAAAACCCATAAAATCACGGTGGAAGGGAAACCCACTGTGAAAATAAGAAGCTAGGAAAAGAGAATTACAAAAGAAAAAAACATTTTTTTGTTTCCATCGTAAAAACAAACAGATGCTAAATAAGATAATAAATTTTAATTGATTTTGGACTTGAATAACTTTGATTATATCTAATATTATATTTAATATTTCAACAAATAATAATTTTAATAGGGAACCTAATTTATAAATTAGCAAGTCCTTAATATATTAAAATAAAATATACGTGCATCGCACAAGATGAAAGTAAAATCTCGCTTAAACACGTGCATCGCACAAGTACTAATTTAAAATGAACTTATAATAAAATAATAAAACAATTTATATTTGACTTTATTAATTTATATATATTTTATTTTAATTTACTCATTCTCAAAATTTATAATTTTTTTAATGATATAAGCAACACACTTTTGTATTGTTCTATCAAGCAGTATACATAAAAATGTAAGCGATGAGAATGTCATATATATTTTTCACATTAAGATTCGAAAATTTTAACTGTAGAATTAGATAAGTCCACATACACATTAAACAACGTGTATTAGAGATAATTTAAATTGCGTAATATTTCTTGCGATGATAGATTGCGTCATATATCTAATTATCTATTATCTATACTTGTAAGCAAATTCTTAATTAATTGGGTAGATCTATTATGAGGTTGGTCCAATTGTATCATCATCTCCTTTGCCTTTTTGGTCTCTGGAGAAATAAATGTGAATCCAAATTTAACTGTTCCATAAACTTCATGATATGGGAATATTTTTGAGAATTTCTTAATCCACTTCACAGCTAAATTTATTTTTTAAAATATTTTTTTAAAATTGAAAGTATATTTTTAGTGTACATCATATTTTAAAATATTTGAGTTAAAATCGGAAGTATATTTCCAGTTTTAAGTTAGTAGAAAAATAAGCTAAATTAAGGTATATAATTTAGTACACAATATATAAATTAGATGGCTAATTTTTATATATGATTTAATACTGTTTATCTAAACTCCCAACTAGCGAGTAAGATCTACATGAGACATATATAAAAATAACTAGTAAATATTTATGAACACTTATGGTGACAAAATGCTATACATTCAAAAACTGTCTAGTTTCTAACCAATATTTAAACAAAATAGATCCCTCAACCCATGGTGGCAAATATGTAAGCAAATGTATGTCTAGTAATTCTAACCTATATTGAAACAAAATAAGGTCCAACAAAAAAAAATTAAAGACAACATAAGTTATATGTCCAAAAAAAGCATGACGAATATCTGAATTTCTAAACCTATCCTCGAAGCTTGTACGTCAAACCAAGATCAACAGTAAAACATAACATTTTTTTATGTTATCGAAGATAGATGGCAGAGTCACCACAAAATTGGTGGTACTCATATTACCACATGCAGAACTAGAATTAGAATTTTCAATTTCGCTGATGTAGTATCTAACACGAAATGCTAACAAGTGTGCATAATAATATACAAGATAACATTTTAGATAAATTAAAGTTTTGTATAGCCTACAACAAACAAGCAAAGGAAGTAACAAACCTATTGACACGAATTAGTACATGTCGCATAACTAAATAAAATAATAGTATTAGAAGACTTCTAAATAACAAAACATTGGAAAATTATTTCCAATTCAATCTCACATACACGCTTTATTCTATCTGCAAAACAAAATAATTTGATTTAACAAAATAAAACCAAACATTAAGATTTGATTGAGACAAATAAAAAACTTACTGTATGTTTTACTCTTAAAATCAGGTAAAATTATGATCAATAATTGCAGTCTTTCCTCCTGCTTTGTTCTATCAAGTGTTGTATTGCACTTCTTGTTAAGTTTGACAAGCTCTTTTTAAATTTGATTTAGATTCTCTGAGAAAATTATCTCAGAGAATTTATACTTTCAACCAAAGGAACTGGGTTGAAAGTCTGGTACAAGCTCGAAATAGATAAAAATTATCAAAAATTATAGGGAACATATATATAATTATCTCATCAAATTATAAAATGATACAAACAAACAACATATCATTCATGTGCTTCGATACATATTAATCAATTGGGCATAATTTAACCATTTGAAGGTCACTTTTTGATTCACCTACACTTCCATGATATTTAGCTGCAGTAACACAATTAAATTAAATATCACACATGTTAAATTAAATTAAGTATACTTATGGTTTAAAATCGGAAGTATACTTCTAGTTTGCACCCAACCTTTTTAACGTGATTTGCATAATATTGGGTGCGAATCGGAAATATATTTTCATTTTTTATGAGCATTTGTGAAATTTCACGTGGTGCCTAAGAAAATCATGGGGTTGAATTAAGAAATTCTCATATTTTTTATGAATTTAATTGTTATGCATTTTTAAAATAAGTTGTAATGGTGTGTTTGGTACAAAAATAAATGCTTTTAACTTTTAGTTTTTCAGTTCATATAAATATAAAAAATTTGTTTGGTAACTGCCATTTAACTTTTAGTTTGTAGTTTATTTTATTAGTTTTAAGTTTTTCTTTCAAAAACTATTTAAAGTAGTTTTTGAAATTATAACTTTTAGTTTGTGACTTTTTCTTCCATTTGTATCCTTATTATTTTAACAAAAATATATTGAAATTATCAATTTTTTAATTTAAAACGTCTTTTTATGTTATTTTGTATTTATCAACTAGTATAACAGATAATTTATCAAATTATTTAAGCTAATTTATCAGCTATCAGCTACTAACTATCAACTATTAACTACCAGCTACCTGCTACAAGTCATCAACTAACAACTACGAGCTTGTTTTACCACATAGAGCTTTAGGGTCTATTTAATAACACCATAAAAGAGTTTTTAACTTTTAGCTTTTAATTTTTCGGTTTATATTAATAAAAAAGTTATGTTTGGTAATTGACATTTAACTTTTAGTTTGTACTCCCTTCATTCCTATTTATAAACAAATTTTGACTTTTTAAATTCATTGAATAAATGATGTATTCGGACTATATATAGGTTAGATACATCAATTATTAAATGAATTTAAAAAATTAAAATTTGCTTATAAATAGAAATGGAGGGAGTGATTTTTTTACTAACTTTAAACCTTTTTTTTAAAAGCTGTTTGAAATAGCTTTTGAGCTTGTAGCTTTTAACTTGTGATTTTTTCTTCCATTTATATCCTTATTATTTTAACAAAAATATATTAAAACTATCAATTTCTTAATTAAGAATGTTCTTTTATGTTATTTTACATTTATCATTTAATATAACAACTAATTTACCAAATATTCAAACTAATTTATCAACTACCAACTACTGTATCAACTATCAGCTACTAACTACAAATCATCAACTATCAACTATAATCTAGTTTTATCAAACAGAGACTTAATATGAATATATTACAAATACTTACAAACAATAATTTAGAGATAAAAACAAAAAATATTATTAATTAATAATTGTAATATTGATTAAGTATAATAAAACTTTTACAATAATAATATATACAAATTGAACACAAGTAAACTGATCGTACCTGACCAGAAGGTGTCTTGGCCCAATCTGCAACGGTGGCCCAAAATGAAAGAGAAGAAAGAGAGGGGTACCTGCAAGACACTCCGATGCCAAAGTAAGTAGAGGCAGAGAGCAAGCAAGTGAGAAAAGAGAGTAAGAATGAGATACGACCTCTCGAGTGAGAGGGTATTTATATATTTGGGCCAAGATCCGATTAGTGGGCGTCCAAGTCCCACTAGCGGATTCTAGGGTTTTGCGTGTGCGGGGAGGCCAACGTGGCCTCCTCCCTAGATGTCGCCCGAAATCCGGGTTTGTTCAGTTCTGGGAGACTTGGCGGTTAAAACCTAGTCAGCAGGTCCGATAATGTCGGGGCACGTGGCGATCGAGGACAGCGGGATCCGTTGGACCGGCCACATGCCCATGAGGACATTCCATTTGCTCTCCAGGCAATCGGGCACAGGGATTCGTTAGGCCACCACGTGCCCCGCGGACATTCGATCGTTTTCAAGGGCAATTGGGCCGGGATCTATTGGAGCCTAGGTCGGTCGATCGAGCGAGAGCCCCAAGTCTTTGTTCTAGCGGAGCAATGACTTTAAACGGGGAAGGTCCTCGGCGGAGGCGCTCAGCGATGGTCTTCGACCGGGTAGAAAACGAGCAGACGCTCGCGGATGCTGCAGCCTCTGGCGGGCACATCTCGGGTCGCTACGCTCGGGGAGATCCGCGGGAGCGTCGGGGAGCGAGGCATCGTGTCAGTTCGATGCCACTTGTCATTGAGATGGAACTTTTGGCGCCTAAGGGCGTGACCTTTCGTATGCCCTTGGGTTTTTGTTATAAAAAGGATTTTTAGGGTTTCATTTGTGCATTCTTCTCTGACTTTCCAGCCAAAAAGCTCTCGAACGCAGAACCTTCCACAACTTTCAACCTCAAACTTCTTGACATGTCTTCAACTCCGAAAGCAGGTAACGTCCTTGATTCTTTGATAATCTCCTTTCAATTCGTGTTTTAGGATGAATTTAGGATGAATTTAGAGTTTATCTTGTATGAACATCGCGGGGAAGAGATTGAGTGTCGCGGGGAATTTCTTGCGTTTAGCGGGGACAGAGTTGAATCTTGCGGGGAGATTCTTGCACATAACGGGGAGCGAGTTGAATATTACGGACAGAAATTAGGATGAGATGGGCAGGAACTTGAATGTCACGACCAAAAAGCACGAATCTCACGGGGAGATTCTTGCACTTTACGGGGAATTTTTTATGGTCGGTTGATGAGTTTGTTGGAGAGAAGTAATCCACGTGAGGTCCTTGTGAGAGGATAGCTGTGTCTGCTCGTTGCTGCTCGTGCGTCCGGGCCCCTCGCCGTGTCACTTGAGTCGTGGTGGAGGGGTGGATTTGATGTCCTCGAATTCACTTTTCTTTCGCTGCTTTTCAGGTGACGGGGATCAGATATGTGGTGGCGACGAGGGGACGAGCGGACCTCGTCGGGTAAGGCTGGCGCCGGACCTCTCCTGGGTCGCGCCTGAACCACGGAACTTTCAATCGGACTTCTCCACTGACTCTTCCAATGCGTACAACGAAATCGAAGATTTAGACGAAGGAATCGAGGGTTCCTGGGTCGTGCAAATCCCTGGGCCCGGAAGGAGGATATGCTCGTCGTACTCCTCGACGAGATTTCCCATGTATGAATTCACATTTCGGGAGGCGGGCTTCCGTTTGCCCTTCACTGGCTTCCAGACCGGGGTCTTCACCTGGCTGAATCTTGCCCCTTCACAACTCCATCTGAACGCCCTGGCCTTCATGCGGGCATTCGAAATCGTTTGTCGTTACTTGGATATAGGGGCCACTCTCCCCCTCTTCTTCCGCATCTTTCATCTGCAGCGACAGATGGTTGGGGACAAATGCGCCTGGGTCTCGTTCAAGCAGTCCGGGAAACTTTTCAGGCCGTACCTGGACTCTGTCCGGGACTTTAAGAAACGGTTCTACGTGATAAAGCCCGTCACGAGGGAGGCCGAGAATACCCCTGTTCGAACGGACTACGGCGATCAATGAGGACGGACAGGAGGTGGAGAGGATATGGGCGAAGTTTCCCCTCGAATGGGATAGGGGGCATTATGAACGAGGGCCGGATTTCTACTCTGTGAAGCCCGAGAAGATGGACAAGGACGACCAACTTTCCTATGGGAGGTTGGAAAATTTTGTGAAGAGCTTTAGGCCGGCCATATGTGTCGACCGGGAGGGAAACGTGCTCCTCGATTCTAACGGAGAAATCGAGATAGCCCGACGATATATCCATACCAAGGCCCTCCTCGACTGCGAGTGCGACGAGGACGCGTTGAGGCTCCTAGGTATTTATTTTGAAGTGCATAAGGGAAATTGCCCGTGTATTGATGTGTGCTAACGTTTTCTTCGTTTGTTTTGCAAATAAAATGGCGGCCATGGAGGAACGTATGCTCAAGCTGCGACCTAAGGGTGGTCGCTTGACTGCAAAGGATCGGGTTGGGGAGCTCCGTGACGGTCTTGTGAACACCGGCCCGCGGTGAGTACTCCTTCCCTGCGTCCTCTCGGATCAACCACTCAAGGCGAAGAGGGAGCACCGAGAGCAAGTGCACAGGAGCTCTGTTGCTGCTGGGGATGCCGGTGTTGCCCCCAGTTGTGCTCGGAGGCAACTCTTGAGGAGACCTCGGTGGTGCGGCGAGGAGAAGGATATGATCTGAGGCTCGACCGGCGCGGGAGAAAGCATGGCGTGGCGTGTCGCGGTCATTCGGATATGAGACCTCGTTGACTCTCAGCAGCGGTGGCCCACGGCGCTCGGGCCTCCCAAGCCAGCGATCGCGCTTTGCCTTGGAGCTCGAGAAGCGGGTGTCGACCGAGTTCTTGAAGCTCAAAGGCGCGGATGCGGATGTAAAGGCAATGGCCGGTGAAGGAGATGAAGGACAATCACGAGCCCACGGCCGATGAGAAAAACAATTTGGGCCGAGTTGAAGCTGGCGAGGGAGCAATTGGCCTCTGTCGAGGCGAATCCGCCGGGCGGGCGCTTCTCTCGGGCTAGCTTGATCGGAAGGATAAGGCTCCTCGAAGAGGACACCGTGGGCGCTGTCCTTGACTTTGGCGTGCCATCCAACAGTGCGGTGGTGAACCACAGGGTGGGCTGGTGACTTACGGGATAGGACCGTTTCACCGCGTGGTCGACGGGGTGGTCGTGGCTCCTGCTGAATGATTGTTCGATTTGTTTGGGCCTGCGAGCTCGTTATTTCTGGCCTGCGCGCCCCTTGTTTTTAAAATTCGTACACGGGGCATGTGCCCGTATTTTTGGATGTTTGTAATTTGGGTCTTGTGCCCGTGACTATTTAGCTGGCCGTCGGTGGCCATTTACTTATCAGTGCTTTATTTACTAACGCTTATATTTATGTTAACTGCTGTGTATGCTATGCTCGACCTTGTTATACAAATGCTCGACGTTGTTATCTCGGGCTTGCGTGCTAGGTTTGGGGGCTTGAGGCCCCAGGCGAGGATATGGTCGTGCTACGAGACCACATCCTCGGGGCGTGGACCGTCCGTCGCGAGCCGGACATCCTACCAAAGGTGCAAGAAAGACCCGCGGACCTCGATCGAGGGTTCCGCATCGAACGGGGTCCCTACTCACTGCAGTCGAGTAGGTCCCCGTGTGTAAGTGGCTTGGGGCGCGTACGAGCATCATTCTGCGACCCAAGGCTGAGCTAAGTCTCCGAGGAGGAGTTCAAGGGCCACAAGGCGTTGAGCACGTGGTCGTCCTAGCTCAGTTGTAGTACTGTTTGAGCTTTGTAGCGTTCCAAGGTCGAAGGAGTTGTACTCCGTTTAGATTTTCGAGGTAATACGCTCCCGTGCCCGTTTTTGCTCGGACACGATTGTCATACCCCAAAATTTGCCCTCCATCTACTCAGGAGATTTCATACATCCATACTCGAGGTTCCTCGAGAGTTGATCGGACAAACTCTCTCTGACAATCAACCCAAACTAGGGTTTGGTATCTCTCAAGTCAAGATGGACTTCCAACATTTCCAATGGTCATCATGCCTCCTCATATGTTTCAAGGATTCTCCATGACAAGTTTCAAGCTTCACAGATCAAATTTCCTCAGACAATTGCTCAGATGGTTGAAAATCAGTTGTATTGGACAAAAAGTCAATTGTGGTCAACATACAGTCAAACTTCTGATTTTTGGTCAACATCCTCATTTTGAAGTTACATTCATCATTTGATCAAGGGTTGATCATGATTCATCAAGAAAGCTCAAGATTTGCCCAAAAGTCAAACTTTCTAAATTAGGGTTTCTAGATGAAAAGTCAACTGAACTTTGACTGGTCATAACTTTCTCATACTTTCTCAGAAATTTTCCCACCAAAGCTTGTTTTGAAGGAAATTCAATTCTCTACAACTTCATGTCTCACAAGAATGTCCAAAAAATGCTTCATTTGAGAGGTATAGCTCAAAACATTACAGGTCATTTTCAAAGTCAACAAAAAGTCAACTTTTTGTTTTGAAGATATTTTGAGCATGGTAACTCCAATTGAGATGATACCAAAGACATTGGTTAGAGGACTCTTAGAGCTTTCCAAAAAGTCCAAGAACACTCAAAAATGTGGAAAATTGAGCAAGTTACACCATCTACAAGTTGGGGAATTTTGGACAATTGCACAAAAGGACATATTGGTCAAATTGCAAAATTTTCCAAATGGGCCTATAATCTTTTGATCCAAACTTGTTCATGATGCTATTCTTGACCCATAAATGCTTGGCCTTGGTTATTTTCTATTTTTATGATTTATATTTGAATTTTATAACATTTAATTCAAAAATAAATTATATAAAATATGAAAATTAAACATTTTTCTCAAAAGGAATGATTTTATATCTTTCTAAATGTCCAAGAAGGCCCATGACCCTTACCAAATTCGTGATAGCCTTCCATTCATGAGAAAATCATATATTTTTCAATATTTGATTTTATTTTAAATGGAAATATTTGCACATTCAAATGATCTTTTTCACTCCTTTTGCCATCCAAATTTCTTCTATAAATACCAAGCAATGCAGCCAGCACAAAGGACGAAACCCTAGCTCAAGCCAAACCCTTATTTTGTCAAAATTTTCCAAGAAACTTGAGAATTTCGAATTTGAATCCACCACTTCGATCAAACCAACCATCCCATTGTCTTGGGAGGTAAGTTTGAGTAAGTACACACTCATACCATGGTTTAAAACAAGCGGATCGATGCATATACATACATACATATTCAATATTTCTTGATTTTTGCATTTGATTGTTACTGCTGTTTTAATCGATTCTAACCATTTAATGAGTTCATGAGATGATAAGGGATGGATCGGGCAATCGCTTGTAAGCTTGAGCGTCGAAACTCACGATGCCATGTTTAGGGTTTGAGCTCGAGCTTCAAGGCATTAGAGGAACTTTTAGGACAAGCGAGACCACCATGGGTTCGAGACCCGATTTAGAAGGTAGCCTTAATCCAGCTCTCGATTTTCGTATTTTTGCGGGTTAAATCGAGCATCGGAGAAGATGGCCGGGCCCTAGCTCGGCCGGCTGGCGTGGACCGGCGAGGAGGCTGCGTGGCATAATGATGTGTTACGATTCGCTCATTCATAAGTCACAGGGTCCACATGGTGGCGTGTTTTGAATATAATCGAGCAGCGTCATCATTCAAATATCCTTGGTTTCAACTTTCGACACCAAGCGCCACTTGGCCCGATGGTTAAGGCATTTGTTTCAAGATGCTCTTCGGGTCCTCGATTCGAACCATGCTGGACGGTTGTGTTCTTTACAAACTTTGCATTCTTTTCATATTTTTCATATTTTTCTAATTCTTTTAATATTTTCCATTCATTTTAATTATTTTCACATTTTATTCTGCATTTAAAAAATTACCAAAAACATTTTTTCTTTTTTACATTATTTTCATAAAAATCTTTATTTAATTTAATAAGTAAAAAAATATAATTTTTGCATGCATATTTATTTTATTTTGATTTTAGCATTTAAATCATATTAAATTAGTTTTAATAACTAAAATGCATCTAAAAATTCCCAAAAAATTATTTTAACTTATTTATCTTATTTCCAGCATGTATTAATTTTTCCATATCAAAACTTGCATTTTTTCTAACATTTTCTCTTATTTCAATTTCATCATATTTCCCGATTTTCTTATTCTTTCACAGGTTGTTCCGATTCGGACGGTTTCTTTTACTGTTTTATTTTTCCAATAATGTAACTGTTCATGGGATGTAATAGTTTAATTTAGGATTTTATTTTCCGCAAGTTAAATTATGTATCTGAAAGCCATGTAATAAGCGTAGGTTTATTTTCCACTTTACATTCCGCATTTTACTTTCCGCACTTATCAATTGCTAGTAATTAGGCGTGTATGCAAGATAATAATTGGACATAGCTCACACTAACTTTCAAGATAAAATATCGAATTTGACACACTTCTCTCACACGCACCTTAGGGTAATTCTCTCTCGTTGCCTGATTCAAATGGTCGTGTCCCTCGAGCGTGGGGTATTCTGCTTGTTGCCTTCAAACAAATCATCATAGTCCCTTGATACAAGATCATAGACCCACGATGTCGCCTCCGAATACATGATCTTGACCCTCGATTGTCGCCTCTGAAAAATGATGATAGTCCGCCGAATGTGCTAGGATACTTCCTATGATTGCCTTCATGACCATCCGATGTCCCGAATGTCGCTTACATCCAGAATGGAGCTACCAACTAACTAATGGTATGGCTAGCGCTATTCTAAAGGAATGTAGAAGTACAACAAAGCGACCAATTCGGGTAGGTAAATAAGTCTCTTAGTTGCTTGCTCTAAACAAATGCTTTTCACCACACACTCTTTTCAAAGTTCATTTCTTTCAAAAGCGAAACATTTAGAACACTTTGTATACACTCCTACATGAGTTATTACAAAGTCAAAGCGAAATGCCTTCTTTCAAAACATTTTGTCAAACACACGAAAGCAATTTTAAAAAGTGATCTAGAGCAACTAAGAGCCGTAGATAACTACGGATGGAAAGGTGCTAATACCTTCCCTTTTCATAACCATTCTCCGAACTCGAGAATCTAACGAAGGTCTTTTACATTACTTTTACCTTCCCTTAATTGGATAAAATAAAAGTCGGTGGCGACTCTTGCTATCCGCACATTTGGATACAAAAATCCTACAAAGTCAGTTCACGTATCCGAGTGGCGACTCCTTCAGGGATAGTAGTTACCCAAAGAGAATTGCCTTAGGGTTTCTAGATAACTTTTATTGCTTTTTGTTTGACTTGTATGCTTTATTTTAAGGGTTGCTTGGGTATTATATTGTTGGGGATCCTACACGGATCCGGGTTTCCTTTTAGGTAAGTAGCATTAGATCATCGCGACCGTTAGGCGTATAACTACGCGGTCAACATGATGGCTACGTTAGCGTGACACTTTGGTTGCCCGATACTCTTCATTCCCAAGTTGAAGAAAGTATTGGCTTCTGCGTGGTGTCATCAGCGCTAACTAAACTTTTAGAACCTTAATTGACCCATCTTGGCCATTAGAAGGTAGTGAGATGGCGGCTTTGAGTGTGGAGAGGTTGGTTGATACTCGATGCTACGCTCATTGAGATTAGACTTTTGGGACATTTTCGATCGACCACTTGGCCGTCGTATTGAAATAAGCGCCTCGAGAAAGATCACGTGATATGAGATTCCTAGAACCGGTTACTATTATAGGGCGGGATGAACCAACTCAAACTTTTGGTGGGGTAATCACCTATACCTCATACAAGCCTTAACCCTAGGCTCATTGTGTGAATTGTTTGTGTGTGCTAAACATGACATCATGACATCATTCGCATTGCATATCATTTCTAACTATTTCAAGGACCTAGGTTTATCTTTGCTTGTTTGCGGGGTATTATGGCTTCTAGAAAGACTATCCGAATCAACTTCATGGGTATCCCTTCTCAACTCAAAAATTGGTTTGAAATTCCGACCATGCTCGGTTCATCAAAGACATGGTTATCTGCTTGATTTGGTTATCTCGGTTTTGAAGAAGATATGATGCATGTCTATTCCGGTTCTTTGATCGAAACACCATTGCTTTACATTTCAGTTATCGGTTGGTTCCTACCTTGGAAGAATTCTCTAAGCTACTTGGGATACCTATTCTTGACCAAATGCCATTCACGGTTTAGAAAAGGTCCTAAGTTCGAAGACATTGCATCCGCCTTACACCTTAAGCGCTCGAGATATTGAAGCCAATTGGGAAACTAGAAGTGGAGTTAAGGGTTTACTTTCAAGTTCTTAATCAAGAAAGCAGAATTCCTCAAAGTTATGAGTTTCCATGCATTTGAAAACATTGTTGCCTTGCTAATTTATGGTTTGGTTTATTCCTAACTCGGATCAATTCATAGATATCAATGCCATCAAGTTGTTCCTTACCCGCAATCCGATTGCCTACTTTACTTGGAGACATCCTACATTCTCTCCACACTCGTCTACTACTAGCGACAAGGAACTCTCATGTGTTGTGTACCGTTACTTTCAAGGTGGTTTATTTCGCACCTTCCTCCATCGAGTTTTGAAGAATGAACAAAGGTTGAGATGGTCTCAAGATTGATGTCACTCTCTCATTCGATATCCGTTGGAATCTTTTCTCTCAAAGGATTTCACCTTCATTGAGCGTTGTGGAGGTTCCTAATGTACCCTACTTGGTATGAGAGGAGGTATGCCCAACCCTTCTCTAGCTCTACGTCAGTTTGGTTTTGCTCGAAGAGATGGTCCACATGATATGCTTCTCCAAGATATTGTGTTCGATTACAATCACGATCTCGAATTATCGCGAAGGTTTATACATGCTTGGGGCATAGTAAAGAAGGCGATACCAAGACTTTGGGGCACCGAACTCCATTCCTTGGGAACCTTACCTCAAATGGGTGCGAGCTCGAGGCTCAAAACCTCATGATGCCGTTCACGCTGTTTTACCGGTAATTATGGAACTGTTGCTATAGGTGGCGTACATGTTGTTCTCCATCGACATGCCTCTTGATTTTGAAGACTTGAAGAGATCACGGATTCAACTAAAGAAGAAAGGGATACCTTTGAAGCTCGGTGTTATGCAAGAGAAGAAAGTTCTAGAATTGACCAAGCTACTTCATGAAGAAGCGAAACATCAACGCTTACATCGGCACCAGAGGCGCCATGGGAGACTTAGAGCTTTAGGATGTTTATGTGTTCTTTTATTGTTTTGAACTATCTCTTGTACTTGAAAAGAAAAAGAATAATAATGAGAAGTACTAATAAATGTCATTCATTGCTTGTTTAACAAATTTAAATCTCTTAGGTCCTTGAAAACATTGCATTGCATTCGCATAAACATTGCATATCATAGCATAACATTGCATCACGGTACATTGGAGATTGGTTTTCTCATTTGCTCGCTATTTATTTTAGCGAAATGGCTCTTGAGCAGTGTCAAAGATCTCCAAGCTCGAGAATGCTCGGTTTATTGAGATGTTCACCAGCTTGGTCCAAGGCCGAAAGATGCGAAGAAGCTCATCAAGAAGAAGAAGGTTGTTGGTCTCCTCAACATGGGTGGGCGTTTCAAAGGGGTCCTAAAGTGGTCGGCCGTATTGAGCTCTCCGAAGGAAGTGTCCATGCGAGGGGAGTACCAAGGCGATGAAGGTGAGCAGAGGACAAAGAAGGAGGAGAGGACCATTACGATTATGGCGATTACTGAGGAAGATGACAAGTACAAGCAACTTGAAGATCGTCGAATCTTTGTGGAAAACTGAAGATGTCGGGCTGAACTTTGATGACACGAGTCTTGTCCACGGTGTTGTGATTCCTCCCAAGTTCAAAGTTCCTACTTTTGCCAGTATGATGGCATGTCTTGCTAAGCTGCACTTGAAGTCCTATGTCGGAAGATCAATCCCCGCGATGGAGAGTTGTGGATGCACTATTTTCAAGAGAGTTTGTCAGGAACTCAATTGGAGTGGTACTATCGACTAGAGAATGACCGTATCCGTACTTGGGTGACTTGGTGATGCTTTCTAAGCGTATGAGTACAATCTTGAATTGACCACCCTCGCATGCAACTACAAAGCATGTCTATGGGTCGTGTGAGAAGTTCAAGGGTATGCTCGAGAGTGGAGAGATCTAGCGAGTGAGTTCACCACCTTTGTCCATAGGGAGTTGGTTGATATGTTTATGGGAACAGCGGGCCCGTTCTTCAATCATCGATTGGAAATTCTTCATCCGGATTCACCGAGTTGATATTGATGACGCGTATTGGCGGTATCAAGAGTGGGAAGATTCATGGAGTCATCTTGAAATCTTGAAGAGATCTTTTGGTGCTAAGAAAGAAGCCATCTTGTATGCGGACGGAAAAGGCGAGAAGACCGTGGCGCTCGATGCACGAGGCGGGTTGTGATCTCGATCCTACATCGGCCTGACCTCGGCGAGACAGCGTGGCAGGCGTGCCACGAGGCGGTTCACGGTCAAGCAATGCCATTAGCCATGAGCCTTGCAACACATGTTGAAAGCGGTGATTACTTTGAGGATCCTCCCGAATGTCAACTTCCTCTCATACAATCCTAATGCTAAGTGTGCTTACCATTCCAACAGCCCGAGCACGACAACGACAATTGTTGGGCTCGAAGAACAAGATTCAAGATATGATTGAAGCTAAGCAGTTGAGTTTGATCCTCTGTTGAGACTCAAATGTGATCAATGCCTATGCTAACCATGACAAAGTTCCATCTTTGTTGGCGATACTTATGTTTTCAACATAGATGACTTGACCATTCCTCGATGGTATTAAGAAGAATTTGTTGCAAGCGGTGTCGATCAGGATGCCCGGAGAATTGTCGTTGGTGCCACTTGATGGTTGTGCTTGGTTGAGAAGGCGTGTTCGGTGCATGATGGATAGCCGTGAGATACTATTTACGAAACCACATGCGGAATTTGTGAAGAAATGTCTAAGTTGAAGATCGACAATGCAAGCAATGTGCCATCTGGGGATACCTTGGGGCAGCCAAGTGGAAATATGATTACATGGTGAAGTACATTGTCACGATAGTTACAAGATTCCTATTGAAGATGTTAAAGCGGGATGGGGTGCGATTTCCCGAAGACTATCTTGATGTTAACATATAAGTTTCCTCTGCGATCCTGTGCCTAGGTGGCACCTCATTATCACTTCTCAAGACCGTTCCATATTCCTCGACAAGCTATCCCTTGGAATTATGGGTGATGTTTACTATCATGGTGTCAAGCAAGACCCATGACCATTGAAGATCTTACTTGAAGTTTATTCGACATTGACAACATCACGGATCAAGTAAGGTGACCCGAGCCGGAAGGTATTCTCTCCGAGATCTCCTCCAAAAGACACTGGACTCCGGCTCGCATTCCACTACTCGATCAATATCCCGGCTAGAGGAAAGAACGGTGACTCATCTGCTCAGCGAAGTACCAAAGGAGTTCTTGAAGACACCTCGAACAAGAAATGGAGAAGTACGAAGATTATCAAGAAGAGTGACTATAATGTTGTGGAGCAGTTAGGGACGAGACTCGTCCAAGATCTCCATGCTACTCTGCTCATGCTCCGAGGCTCATTACTAGCCTTGGTGAAGTTGAAAGAATGCTCGTATGAGACACTACCAAACCGATTCGAAGTTTGTATTGCTACTGGTGCCAACAACGGCCTAGGCTTCTACGATCTTGATTTGACTCCTTGGGAAAGAAACATAACAAAGCCTTGCACATCTACATGGAATGCAAGGGTCTACCTTATCTCATGTTTTGGTTGACACGGTTACTACTCTGAATATCCTACCGAGGCGCTTTTGATCGACTTGATGTCGAAGGGTTGGTTACGAGACCAGTGACATTATCGTGAGAGCTTTTGATGGTTCTAAGCGCCGCGATGCCTTGGACTCACTCGCTGTTAAAGTCGGTTCCGGACTTTTGATTCCACTTTCTTTGTCATGGACATCCGTCCAGCTTATTCTTGCCTACCGGCGCCCTTGGATACATGGGGCGGTATTTATTACCTCTACTTTGCATCGAGCGAAATACCGGTGAAAGGAAGGTTGTCACGGTTATGTGGTGAAGAAGAGTATGGTCGGTCATCTACGATCATTCCGCTATCTCGAGATGGAGGGTGAATTCTTGAGACTCCACTGTCAAGCTTTTGAAACAATTCCAGTCATACTGTTGACTCTCCGTCCTCTGAAGATGCCAAGTTCCGCTAGGATGGCCTCTTTGAAAGATGCTCATGGTTGAAGAAGGTGGCTCTGTTGGAATGACTCACGATCTTCGATCGCAAAATGGTTTAGGCTTCACCATCAGTCGGAAGATGATCGCCGTGACGTGGGCGACTTCCTTTCGCATCGGTCAGTGGAATCCATGCTATAGAAGGCGAAGGCAGCGGCCCGACAGCCGACAAGTGGATCTTCGACTCCGGATCATGGGCTCGGCAATTGGAAGGCGAAGGCGTCATACCAATCTCCTTTAGCGGGAGTAATTGCTCTTGTTTTGTTTTGCTTTTCGTATTTCTTTATGTTTTGAACAATAAACTTTGGCTTCGGTGCCTTGCGGGCGTCATGGCTCGTTCACGAGGTTATTATCATCGTTTGCGTATTTTCATTCAATAAATTCGTTGGACTTTTGCATTCAATTGTTTGTTTTCTTTCTTTTACTTTATCACCCTTCAAAAAGCTATGTGTTCTTACACACGTGATACCTGCGAGAATCACTCCGAATCTCGTTAATGACTATGCTAGTGCTAAATATGACTTGATAATCCGATCTACCAAGAAGGCGAAAGTGAGGAAGATTGTGAAGTGCGGGAGAAACTTGCGGTGCTACAGCAAGAGTTATCTGACCAACGAAGAAGCGAGTTGAGGTTGTGAATTTGGGTTCGGCGAAGCAGAAAGAGATCAAGATAGGAGGCGGGTCTTGAAGCAGTGTTAAAGAAAGGTTGGTTCGGATGCTACGAGACTATATTGAGGTTTTTCTTGGTCATACGAACATGCGGAGTTTGGACATTGATATTGTGGTACCGATTGAGACAAAGAAGGAGTTTCTCGGTGAAAGCAGAAGGTTCGTCGCATGCGTCACGAGATGTCGAGAGAAAATCAAAGCGAAGTTATGAAGCGGTTCAACTGGTTTCTTATTGTCACCTCTTATCCCGATGGGTTGCAAATGTGGTACCGTGCCTAAGAAGGATGGTAAAGTACGAATGTGTGTGGATTCTGAGATCGAACAAAGCGAGTCCGAAGAGCGATTTCCCACTTCCTCGTATTGATGTTTGGTTGACAATACCGCTCGACAAAGTTTTCTCCTTCATGGATGGTTTCTCGGTTACAATCAAATCAAAATGGCTCCGAAGACATGGAAAGACTACTTTTGTTACGGTGGGGCACTTTTGCTACAAGGTTATGCCGTTTGGTTGAAGAAGCAGGCGCCACTTATCAGTGCTATGGTGACATTATTTCATGACATGATTCATCACGAGATAGAGGTCTCGTCGGCGACATGATAGCTCGATCCTGGGTGAAGAAGAACATCTCGATCATTTCGAAACTGTTTGATAGGTTGAAGAAGTGCAATTGAGACTTAATCCAACAAGTGCACCTTTGGAGTGAATCAGGAAAACTCCTAGGGTTTGTAGTGGATGGAAGAGGTATTGAGGTTGACCTGCGAAGGTTAAAGCTATTCAGAGATGCCGACTCCCGCAGGAAGGAAGTGGGGAGGTTTCTTGGGCCGATTGAACTACATTGCAGATTCATTGCACTAGCTGCTACTTGTGAGCCAATCTTCAAGTTACTAAGAAAGATCAAGTAGTGGAATGGAACGCGATTGCGGATCGCTTTGACAAAATCAAGGAATACCTACGAATCCTCCATCACGATGCCACGCGAAGAGAAGACCTCTTATCATGTTGCGGTGTTAGAGAACTCGATGGGGTGTGTGTTGGGGCAACATGGCAGTCAGGTCGAAAAGAGCATGCAATATACTACCTTAGCAAAAGTTTACCGGCGTGAAACAAGATACTCCACTTGAGAAAACTTGCAACGCTTTAGCTTGGGCGCTCGCCGCTAAGGCGATATATGTTGACTCACACTACCTTGTTGATTTCTAAGATGGATCCGATAAAATACATATTTGAGAAACCAACTCTCTCGGAAGAATAGCAAGATGGCAAATGATCTTGACCGAATATGACATCGATTACACTTCTCGAAGCGATCAAAGGAAGTGTAATAGCCGATCATTTGGCTCATCAAGCCGTAGATGACTATCAGTCTATGCGATTCGATTTCGAGATGAAGATGTTTTACTAATTCTGATTCGAAGAACCGAGGCCAGACGAAGGACTGAGCAAGGATCGATGGACCATGGTTTTTGATGGAGCCTCAGCGCGCGCAGCAATGGCATTGGCGCCATCATTACATCCCCACAGTGGACATACTCCTTTCACCGCCAGTTATGTTTCAGTTGCACTAACAACATGGCGAATCTGGCGTGCATCATGGGTCTTAAAGCGCTATTGACTTAAGAATCAAGTTCTTACAAGTGTATGGAGACTCGGCTTTGGTGATCGGTCAGATTAAAGGCGAGTGGGATCAAAGCATCCGAATCTCATTCCATATCGAGCATGTTAAGTTTGATTCCTTACTTGAAGAGATCACTTTCAATCATATTCCACGAGAAGAATCGGTTGGGGAGCATTGGCTACTATGTCGTCTATGTTCAAGTCAGATGGGACAACGAGGCTCCCGGATCATCATTGAGAAGTTCGGCGAACAGCGTATTGTTATGAGCTTGGCGAAGAGAAACCTTGGTACTATGGCGTGAAGAGGTATCTTGAGACTCGAGGAATATCCAGGGCATCATCAATGATAAAGTTCATGAGAAGATTTGCATCTAAATTCTTCCTCGATGTGACAGCATCTTATACAAGCGCCAACCACGACTTGCTTACTCCGTGTGTAGACGAGAAAACAGCAATCACGTATCATGGAAGAGTTACCGAAGAATTTGGTACCCACTCGTGGACACACCATAGCTAAGAAGATTTTGAGACGAGTTACTATTGGTCCACCATGGAGGCGATTGTCACCATATCTCGATCTTGTCACAAATGCGGTTATCGGACAAAGTGCACGTACCTCGATTACCTGAGATGTTTAACTTCTCCAGGCCTTTTGCAATGTGGGGCATTGACATGATTGGAGAAATTAAGCCCTGACTTCAATGGACATCGTTTCATCCTTGTGGCAATTGATTACTTTACCAAGTGGGTGAAGCGACCTCGTGCATACATTACCAAGAATGTTGTGGCTCGATTCATCAAACATAATCTTATCATCGGTATGGCACTCCGAAAGGATTATCACGGATAATGGTTCCAATCTCAACAACAAGATGATCACCGAACTCTACATGCGGTTCAAGATCAAACATCACTCTCTTCTCCATATCGGCCTAAGATGAATGGCGATGGAAGCCGTAATAAGAACATTAAGAAGATTATCTGAGAAGATGGCGGTGACTTACAAAGATTGGCATGAGATGTTACCATTTGCTCTTCATGGTTATCCTTTTCTACACGAACATCAACGGGGCAACCCCTTCTCTCTTGTATACGGTATGGAAGCCGTCTTACCCATCGAGGTTCGAGATACCCTCAACGAGTCCTCCAGGAGGCGAGTTAGCGAAGGCGATTGGGTTGAGACTCGCCTTGACCAGTTAATTTGATTGATGAGAAGCGACTCGCATCCATACGCCATGGACGGATTTATCGAAGCGAATGATCGAGCATTTAACAAGAAGGTCAAACACGGAGTCTACCAAGTCGGTGATCTAGTAGTCAAGCGCATCATTCTTCCACAAGGTGATCGAGGGCAAATGGACTCCCACCTATGAGGACCATTTGTAGTCAAACAGTATTTTCCGTGAGACTATGATACTTAGCACCATGGATGGTGAAGACTTCCACCACGTGAGCGAGACATAGTCAAAAATACTACGCATAAAGAGACCCGCTAGGTCGGCGAACTTAGGCAAAAATAAGGGCATCTGGCGAACCAAAAGGTTCGGGCAAAGTTAAGGATATATACAAAACATGTACACGGCAAGTCGAAAACACGAAAAAGCGGCTTGGGCAAAAGGGTATCGGTGGGCGAAAACAGAAAGGCGGTCTAGGCAAAGTTAGGGATTTAAGCGTACGACTATGTCTCTTCGGATCACACTTTCGGACTACTATCGGCATTCAAGATTCAAATGGATCGAGTCTACTCACTTTCTCTTGACGACGAGGAGATGAGATAGTTGAAATATATGAGTACTAGCATAGTTGGAACTTAAAGATTGTTTCCATAGCTTTTACCTTTCTTGTGTACAAACTACTTGGCCATCGCCATCTTTCAAATAAATACGATTTCTTTCTCTTTACAATTTACATTGTTGTTGTTTGCAATAAGTCCAGCGTTTGCTTTGAATGACTATCGCATTTGACAATAAGAATCTAATCACAAACATACGAAAAGTGAACATAAAAGTACTTACTACGAGGTTAGAATTGGGATGACGGCGAAAGTCAACAAATAGTTCCCAGCATAAAGGTGTCACCACAACACACCTTCCCAGTAGATATAAGGAATCCACGAGCAACAATTCCACTCAATCGAACAATTACATCGGTCTCTAAGCGGTAACACTTCATCCCGGCGGATATTTCTCAATCTCCCCCTTCTCCCGTGATATCGGACCGAAACTTGGTCGAGATAGTGCATCGGAGAAACTTACACCTTATTTCCCGGAGATTACAACGGACTCCAGACTCTTCAAGCGGTCTCTCAGCAATCATGTTCTCCAGTGAGATCTACTCGGAATCCCAGTGAGAGCATCTCTTTAATTTCCTCGGCGGGATCTACATACAAGGTCCTCACGGATCGCCTCGGACTCTCTCGGCCGGGGTCTATATGTGAGATCTCAGGCAACACCTCTCAAATCTCTACCTTCCTCAACAACGTCTAGGCCCAAGACTTGGTCGGATAGTGCATCGGAGGAATCAAGATATCTTTCTTCTCCTTCAGCGGGTTCTCTACTCGATTCCCGGCGATCGAGAAATCTTCAAGCGAGCATCCGCATCTTCTTCAAGATGGATATGTTTTGAAATATCACAACATTCATCATTCATACATTTCTCATAAAGTCATAATTCATGCATATGTTTCATATACCTTTGTCATGCATCATACTTTATAAAACTAACAAATATTCTATCAAAGTTTTTCTTGTTTTCTCCAAAACGGGTAATAATCACTTGACTTCAAAGAGTCCGGTTAAGCCCGAGCCGAGCGGGAAAACTATCGAAAGACCGCCTCCGACAGCGAGGTCGAGGATTAAGCCTCGAAGGCCGGAAAACTATCGAAAGACCACCTCGGTTATCCTCCGATAACGGGCAATGGATCAACACCGATGCACAACAGGAAGCTATCCACATTCTTGCCAACTACAATTTCTCCCGAGTAATCAGCGAAGAAGATTTATTACGATTATCAGCGACAACTCTGAGTCTAGCGTACGACTCGATTGCCTTGGATGGCATCTTAAGCCCATCTCCGCGTTCCTTCCACTGAATCTACGCAGCCTAGCATACGGCTCGCACTCCCCATCGACCTTTCGGATGGCATCTTAAGCCCATCTCCGTCAGCTCTCTATTAACAACCTCGAGTCTAGCGTCGGCCTCGTTCCCAGTGAGTCTCCGGCTTCCAAATGGCATCGTAAGCCCGTTCCGCGTCATCCACCAGCCAATGAGGTGCAAATTTTCGGTGTACTCGGTGTTCAATCATCTTCTACCTCCAGGTCACGAAAGACAAGCATGTCAATCTAACCCTTCGGTACAAGAAGATTGAGCAGGGGCAGGCATCATACCCCAAATTTGCCCTCCATCTACTCGGAGATTTCATACATCCATACTCGAGGATTCCTCGAGAGTTGATCGGACAAACTCTCTCCTAGACAATCAACCCAAACTAGGGTTTGGTATCTCTCAAGTCAAGATGGACTTCCAACATCTCCAATGGTCTTCATGCCTCCTCGTATGCTTCAAGGATTCTCCATGTCAAGTTTCAAGCTTCCGGAATCAAATTTCCTCGGACAATTGCTCGGATGGTTGAAAATCGGTTGTATTGATGGACAAAAGTCAATTGTGGTCAACATACGGTCAAACTTCTGATTTTTGGTCAACATCCTCATTTTGAAGTTACATTCATCATTTGATCAAGGGTTGATCATGATTCATCAAGAAAACTCAAGATTTGCCAAAAGTCGAACTTTCTAAATTAGGGTTTCTAGATGAAAAGTCAAGCTGAACTTTGGTGGTCATAACTTTCTCATACTTTCTCAAAATTTTCCACCACCTCTTGTTTTGAAGGAAATTCAATTCTCTACAACTTCATGTCTCACAAGAATGTCCAAAAATGCTTCATTTGAGGTATAGCTCGAAACATTACGGGTCATTTCAAAGTCAACAAAAGTCAACTTTTGTTTTGAAGATATTTGAGCATGGTAACTCAATTGAGATGAGACCAAAGACATTGGTTAGAGGACTCTTAGAGCTTTCCAAAGTCCAAGAACACTCAAAATGTGGAAAATTGAGCAAGATACACCATCTACAAGTTGGGGAATTTTGGACGATTACAAAAAGGACATATTGGTCAAATTGCAAAATTTTCCAAATGGGCCTATAATCTTTTGATCAAACTTGTTCATGATGCTATTCTTGACCCATAAATGCTTGGCCTTGGTTATTTTCTATTTTATGATTTATATTTGAATTTTATAACATTTAATTCAAAAATAAATTATATAAAATATGAAAATTAACATTTTCTCAAAAGGAATGATTTTATATCTTTCTAAATGTCCAAGAGGCCCATGACCCTTACCAAATTAAAGATAGCCTTCCATTCATGAGAAAATCATATATTTTCAATATTTGATTTTATTTTAAATAAATATTTGCACATTCAAGCAATCTTTTTCACTCCTTTTGCCATCAAATTTCTTCTAAATAAACAATAAAACTGCACAAAGGAAACCTAGCTCAAGCCAAACCCTTATTTTGTCAAAATTTTCCAAGAAACTTGAGAATTTCGAATTTCAGAATCCAGCCACTTTCAGTCCAAACCAACCATCCCATTGTCTTCAGGAGGTAAGTTTGAGTAAGTACACACTCATGCCATGGTTTAAAACAAGCCGGATCGATGCATATACATACATACATATTCAATATTTCTTGATTTTTGCATTTGATTGTTCTGCCTGTTTTAATCGATTCTAACCATTTTAATGAGTTCATGAGATGATAAGGGATGGATCTGGGCAATCGCTTGTAAGCTTGAACGTCAGAAACTCACGATGCCATGTTTAGGGTTTCAGAACTGTCGAGCTTCAAACTGGCATTTAGAGGAACTTTTAGGACAAACTGAGACCACCATCGGGTTCGCAGACCCCGATTTAGGGGGGGTAGCCTTAATCCCAGCTCTCGAATTTTCGTATTTTTGCAGGTTAGCAAATCGGCATCGAGAGAGATGGCCAGGAGCCCTAGCTCGTGGCCTTCAGGCGTGGACGGCGAGGAGGTTGCGTGGCATAATGATGTGTTGGATTCGCTCATTCATAAGTCTGGGGTCCACATGCGGCTGTTGTATTTTGAATATAATCGAGCGGCGTCATCATTCAAATATCCTTGGTTTCAACTTTCCCAACACCGCGCCCTTGGCCCGATGGTTAAAATACTTTTGTTTCAAGATGCTCTTCGGGTCCTCGATTCGAACCATACTGGACGGTTGTGTTCTTTACAAACTTTGCATTCTTTTCATATTTTTCATATTTTCTAATTCTTTTAATATTTTCCATTCATTTTAATTATTTTCATTTTATTACGCATTTAAAAATTACCAAAAACATTTTTCTTTTTATTATTTTCATAAAATCTTTATTTAATTTAATAAGTAAAAAATATAATTTTGCATGCATATTTATTTTATTTTGATTTTAGCATTTAAATCATATTAAATTAGTTTTAATAACTAAATGCATCTAAAAATTCCCAAAAATTATTTTAACTTATTTATCTTATTTCCAGCATGTATTAATTTTCCATATCAAAACTTGCATTTTCTAACATTTTCTCTTATTTCAATTTCATCATATTTCCCGATTTCTTATTCTTTCACGAGTTGTTCCGATTCGAGACGGTTTTCATTTTATTTTTCCAATAATATAGCTGTTGTGGGATGTAATAGTTTAATTTAGGGTTTTATTTTCCATAAGTTAAATTATGTATACGCCCCAAAGCCATGTAATAAGCGTAGGTTTATTTTCCGCACTTTACATTCCATTTTACTTTCGCACCCTTATCAATTGCTAGTAATTAGGCGTGTATGGCAAGATAATAATTGGACATAGCTCACACTAACTTTCAAGATAAAATATCGAATTTGACACACTTCTCTCACACACGCACCCAGGGTAATTCTCTCGTTACAATTCAAATGGTCATGTCCTCGAGCGTAGAGGTATTCTACTTGTTGCCTTCCAAACAAATCATCATAGTCCCTTGATACAAAGATCATAGACCTGATATCGCCTCGAATACATGATCTTAGGTTGATGCCGTCGTTTGGGTGGTTGGTTCTGAATTTGGTTGGTTGGGTTATAAGGACAATCGGTTCATCTAGCGAAAGGGTCTTTTTACATTGCACACCTTCCCTTGGTGGATAAAAATAAAAGTCGGTGGCGACTCTTGCTATCCGCACATTTGGATACAATCCTACAAGTCAGTTCAGTATCACAGCGATATGGCCCTTCAATTGGCCAGCTTCCCTCGAGATTCTTTTGATTCTGCGGAGGACCCGAAACTGCGACTTCAAACTCGCGCTTATGACCTTACAGTGGGTGTGGCAGCATGATCTGTTTAAGCGTGCTTCCCGTAATTTCAGCCTTGGCGTCTCGTCGTAGATTTAGCTCCTCGTAGGTGCCTCGTCATTCTCTTCCT
>CM038795.1:20748514-20838062 GCA_021764765.1 Vicia sativa | reverse complement strand
TTATCAAAAATTATTTTTCTTTTTACATTATTCTCATAAAAATCTTTATTTAATTTAATAAATTAAAAAATATAATTTTTGCATGCATATTTATTTTATTTTTATTTTAGCATTTAAATCATTATAAATTGCATTTTAATTATTAAATCTTTTCCAAAAAATCCCAAAAAATTATTTTAACTTATTTATCTTATTTCCAGCATATATTAATTTTCTCATATTAAAAATTGCATTTTTTCTAACATTTTCTCTTATTTCAATTTCATCATATTTCCCGATTTTCTCATTCTTTCACAGGTTGTTCCGATTCAGACGTTTCTTTACCGTTTTCACTTTCTTTTTTTTTCCAATAATGCAACTGTATATGGGATGTAATAGTTTAAACTAGGTTTTTATTTTCCGCAAGTTTAAATTATGTATCTGACCCAAAGCCATGTAATAGCGTAGGTTTATTTTCCGCACCTTTACCTTTCCGCTTTACATTCCGCATTTTACTTTCCGCACCCTATAAATTGTTAGTAATTAGGCGTGTATGGCAAGATAATAATTGGACATAGCTCACACTAATTTCAAGATAAAATATCTGAATTTGACACACTTCTCTCACACACGCACCCCTTAAGGTAATTCTCTCTCGATGCCTTTCGATTTCAAAATGGTCATGTCCCTCGAGCGTAGGTATTCTAGCACCGTTGCCTTCAAAAATCATCATAGTCCCTTCGATACAAGATCATAAGACCCACGATGTCGCCTCCGAATACATGATCTTGACCCTCGATTGTCGCCTGAAAAAATGATGATCCTCCGAATGTGCTAGGATACTTCCTACAAGTTGCCTTCAATGACCATCCGATGTCCCTTCGAATGTCCGCTTACATCCAGCGAATGGAGCTACCTACTAACTAATGGTATGGCTAGCGCTATTCTAAAGGAATGAAGTACAACAAAGCGACCAATTAAGGTGGGTAAATAAGTCTCTTAGTTGCTTGCTCTATCAAATGCTTTTCACACCACACACTTTTTTGAGTTCAAATTCTTTTCAAAACTAAACATTTCGAACACTTTGTATACACTCCTACATGAGTCATTACAAAGTCAAAGCGAAATGCCTTTTTCAAAACATTTTTGTCAAACACAGAAAGCAATTTTAAAAAGTGATCTAGAGCAACTAAGGCCGTAGATAACTACGGATGGAAAGGGGTGCTAATACCTTCCTTTTCATAACCATTCTCCCGAACTCGAGAATCTAACGAAGGTCTTTTTGTTACTTTTACCTTCCCTTAATTGGATAAAAATAAAGTCGGTGGCGACTCTTGCTATCCGCACATTTGGATACAAAAATCCTACAAAGTCGGTTCACCGTGTTCAGGTCTGCGACTTTTCTTTTATCGGGAAGGTGAACCAGTGGGAAAGGTTATGAGGAAGGTATGCTCCATTATCTGAGCTCTGGTGCTCTTAGATCACACAAGAACACTGTGTGTTGCATTAGACTTTGCGTGAATTGGTGTTATGAAAGTGTTTGTTTTTGTTTGAAGTGTGGTGTGTGTTTGATGACAGGCAACTAAAAGGTGATCCATTGTATTTGCTCGCTTTAGAAAGTGCTATCCATCTTGATTGATGAACCTATTCGTTTGGATGTAAAGGTCGGGGACATCTGGCGACCGAGGCGATCATCGCACCAAGCAATCGAGGGCGATCGTGTAAATGGCGATGCGTATCGATTGAATATATTGTGCTGGCGTTTTGCAGATTCTTCTTCGTAAAGCAAGTGAAAACCGAACCGGTATGTGTAAGAGCTGTGCGTATTTTCTTGCTATGTCGATTGAATCTAAGTTAGTAATGACAATAAGATGATAAGATAATTTTTGGTAATTTTACGGATCAATTTTGATAATTAAAAGCAATTAAAAGTCAATTTAATGGTTAATTATCAATTAATTAAAATATGCATGCAAAAATATTAGTTTAATGTCAAAATTAAATAAACATTTTCGATTAAAATTCAAAGCGAAAATATTTTTGGTGATTTTTAGATGCATGAGAAAAATATTTAAAGATAAATTAAATTAGAATGAAAATATTAAAAGAAAATAGAAAAAATAGTGTTAGTTTTGCAAGTGATAAAAATAAGTGCTGGAGCCAAGATTCGAACCCATGACATCCAAGGAAAACACGCTACCTTCACCACTAGGCGAGCGCATTTGGTGTTAGGACAATGAAACAAAACGTTTTAAGCGAATTCTCTTCCTGGGAATCAGAAACAAGCGCGAAGATCTTCATCTTCTTCGTTTGAATTTTCAAACAGTTAGCGTCGGCTTAGTTCGACACTAAGGCCCCTGCAATTTTCCAAAATCTCACACAAGCAATATAAATTAGTTATGGATACATGAATCGATTGCAAACATCATTCTAAACACGATGGTGGTCTTGGTTTTGTCCAATTTTACGTGTTTAGGAAGCCCAAAGCGAAGCGAAAACCCTAGCCATGGCATCTCGTGTTTTGGTACCTAAATGCAATTAAACCACCCGAATAGCTACAAACACGATTCTAAGCATGAACAAACAATCAAAACACGTTAATTATGCATGAATGATAAAAATTGAATTTGAAAAAAGTTGGACAAACCGAAATCGTGATTTCACAATTCTTAATAATTTTGTGATTTGTAAGGGTCTGGATCGATTCAAGAGACCTCAAGGAATGCAATGGAATGCTTGGAATCGATTAAAACAAGCTAGAACCAAGGCTGCAAGTGTCTTGAAGAGCACGGTTTTCTTGAATTTGGAATAGGGTTCTTGAGGCAATTTTTCTGTTATTTTTCATGTGTAGGCATTGTGTATATATAGTGGATGGATCTAGGTCAGAAATCAAGAGCAAATAATGAATCAATCAATGTAAAAAAATTTGATTTGGTATGAAATCAAATCTTTCTTTTTTGATCCAATTTTCATCAATTCTCTTGCCAATCAATGTTAATTTAGAAATTTCCAGCTTTTATGAGTTGCTTGGACCTCAAGAATGAGAGAAAAATCCAATTTGCATTTAATTTTGATTTTCTACCTTTTATTTTAATTTAATTGGCTTTTAAATGATTAAAATCCAAATTAACTAGAAAAATAAAGATAAAATTCGTGGCCTTGGGCTTGGAGTTTCCAAATAAGCTGAGGAACAAGTTTGAACCAAGAAAAGTTAGGCCCATTTGCAAAATTTTGGATTTTTACAAGTATTTCTCTTTGTGATCCTCTTCAAAAATGCCCAACTTGTGCAAGGTGTATTTTGTTCAATTTTCAACATTTTTGGGTGTTTTTGGACTTTTTAGAAAGCTCTAGATGTCCTCTAAACAACCTCTTTGGTTTCATCTCAATTGTAGTTTCCATGCTCAATATCACTTCAATACAAAAATTTGACGTTTTGTTGACTTTGAAAAGGACCTGTAATGTTTTGATCCATATCTTCAAAATGCAGCATTTTTTGGCGATGCTTGTGAGACATGAAGTTGTAGAGAATTGAATTCTCTTCAAAATAAGAGGTTGTGTAAATTTTTTTGATAAAGTATGAGAAAGTTATGCTCAGTCAAAGTTCAGTTGACTTTTCTCTAGAAAACCCTAATTTGGAAAGTTTGACTTTTGATCAAATCTTGAGTTTTCTTGATGAATCATGATCAAACCTTGATCAAATGATGAATGTTACTTCAAAATATGGATGTTGACCAAAAATCATGAAGTTTGACTGTATGTTGACTATAGTTGACTTTTTGTCCAATACAATTGATTTTCAACCATATGAGCAATTGTCTGAGGAAACTTGACTTGTAAGGCTTGAAACTTGACATGGATATTCTTTGAAGCATATGAGGAGGCATGATGACCATTGGAGATGTTGGAAATCCATTTTGATCTGAGAATTTCCAAACCCTAGTTTGGGTTGACTGTCTAGGAGAGGGTTTATCTGATCACCCTTGAGGAATCCTTGAGTATGGATGTATGGAATGTCTTGAGAAGAAAGAGGGAAAATCTTGGGGTATGACATCTGCGTTCACAGGGTATGGGAAGTATTCGCCATCCATGGTGCTAAGTATCATAGGTCCACCGGAAAATACTGTTTTGACTACAAATGGTCCCTCGTAGGTGGGAGTCCACTTGCCCCTGGGATCACCTTGTGGGAGAATGATGCGCTTGACTACTAGATCACCGACTTGGTAGACTCGGTGCTGTAATACAGTGAACTGACATTGAGATTTTTGTATCGCAAATGTGCGGATAGCAAGAGTCGCCACCGACTTTTCCTTTATCCAATTAAGGGAAGGTAAAAAGTACAGAAAAAGACCTTCGATTAGATTAGTAAGGAGAAAGTTATGAAAAGGGAAGGTATTAGAACCCCTTTTCATCTGTAGTTATCTACGGGCTCTTAGTTGCTCTTAGATCACTTTAAAATTGTGCTTTCTGCGTGTTTGAAAAAATGTTTTGAAAAGGCATTTCGCTTTGACTTTGTAATGATTCATGTAGGAATGTATACAAAGTGTTCGGAAATGTTTCGTTTTGAAAAGAGTTTGAACTTTGACAAATGTGTGTGGTGTGAAAGTTATTTTGATAGAGCAAGCAACTAAAAGTCTTATTACCTACTCAGAATTGGTCGTTTTCGATTTATTTTACGTTCCTTTAGAATAGTGCTATCCATACCATTAGTTGGTAGGTAACCCTATTCGTTGGATGTAAGCGGGACATTCGTAGGGACATCGGATGGTCATAGAAGGCAACTTGTAGGAAGTATCCTAGCAAATTCTAAGGGACTATCATCATTTTTCGTAGGCGACAATCGAGGGTCAAGATCATGTATTCGTAGGCGACATCGTGGGTCTATGATATTTGTATCGAAGGGACTATGATGATTTATTTGAAGGCAACAGTGCTAGAATACCTCTACGTTCGAGGGACTTGTAAAGGCAACGAGAGAGAATTACCCTAAGGGGTGCATGTGTGAAAGAGTGTGTTGATTTCAGGTATTTTTTCTTGGAAGTTATGAGTGATGTATGTCCAATTTTATCTTGCCCTACACGCCTAATTACTAGCAGTTTATAGGGTGAGGAAAGTAAATTGCGGAAATGTAAAGAGCGAAAAGTAAATGTCCTACGCTATTACATGGCTTTGGGGCAGATACATAATAAGAATGCGGAAAATAAAAGTCCTAATTAAACTATTACATCCCATAGGCAATTACATGATTGGAAAGAAAAGCAATAAAAATAAATGCGAAGCGGTACAACACGTGAACAGATACAAAATCGAAAATAGAAAATTGCATAAGAGGAAAATGTTACTAAAAATAAATATTTTGAATGAGGAAAAAGTTTTGTGTTAGTAATGATATAAATATGATAAGATAAATTTTGGTAATTTTGAATTGATTTGATAATTTAAAAACAATTAAAAGTCATTTAAATGATTAATTAGAAATTAAATTAAATATGCATGCAAAAATAATTTTTATATTAAAAATTAAATAAACATTTTCGATGATTATGCAAAAAGAAATATTTTTGGTGTTTTTAGATGCTTGATAAAAATATTGAAGATAAATTAAATTAACATGAAAATATTAAAGAAAATAAGAAAAATATGTTAGTTTGCAAAGAAAAAATATTTGGTCCTAACGGGTTCAAACCTGTGACCTTGGAGAATCTTCACATCCACCTTAACCCGAGCCAACGTGTACTTGTGTTTGGAAGCAAAGGTGTGAATATAAGCGAATCGTGTCATGAGATTTGAAATTCAAAGCACGGTCGTAGCGGGCCCCGATTATTCTGAATGGACGAATCAAAGAGATCCATCGCGCCACGCCAGCTCACGTCGGAGTCAACAAAGTCCACAACGCGGGAGCCCTAGCTCCGGTCGTCTTCTCCGGTGAGCAGAAACTTCAAACCTGCAAAATAAGCCCAATAAAAAGGAAAGGAGGACCCTACCCCCTAAATCGAGGGCTGCGAACACGATGGTGGTGTTCGTTTTCCCTAAAAATGCTTGGATAATCCGGCTCGATCGAAACAGTTCAGAATGCCCTAACCATGGCAAATCGATTTCCCTACGTTTAAGCTTGCATGTAATGCATCATTCATGTTCTAATGAGTGCCCTGAGTCTATACAAACAAACAAGAACGATTAATAATGCATGAAACACGAAAATCAAATTCAAGGAATTTACCAAACCAGTGAGAGCTAGGCACGATTGAGTGATTTGGCTTGAGTAAGAGTTGGTTTTGATTGCTGGGATATCAAGGAACACGTTTGAGTGCTTAGAACTCCTTGAAACTGGTTGGAGAATGGAATTCGATTTTCACAACTTTGTGAAAATTTTGAGCAAAGTAAGGGTTGTTGTAAGGGCTAGGGTTTCGTTCTTGGCTTTGTGCAAATAGCTGAGTATTTATAGAGTGAGGAATGAGAGCAAAGAGAGTGAAAAAAGATCTTGTCTTGAATGCAAAATAATTTCCTTTTCAAATAAAATCAAATCTTTGAAAATTTGATTTTCTCTTCCATATGCAAGCTAGCACGAATTTGGCAAGTTGTGTGGGCTATCTTGGACCTCAAGTTTGATAAAAATCCAATCCATTTGAAAATATATCTTGTTTTCATATTTTATATAATTTAAATTTGAATTAAAAGCTTTTAAATTCAAAAATAAATCAATAAAATAGAATGTAGTCATGGCAAGGCATCAATAGGTCACAAATAATATTATGATCAAGTTTGGATCATAAAATTATAGGCCCATTTGGAAAAAATTGGATTTTGACAAATATCTCCTTTTGTGCAATTGTTCAAAAATGCCCAACTTCTGTAAGGTGTATTTTGCTCAATTTTCCACATTTTTGAATGTTCTTGGACTTTTTAGAAAGCTATAGGTGTCCTCTAAACAACCTCTTTGGTTTCATATCTATTGGAGTTTCCATGCTCAATAAATCTTCAAAACAAAAAGTTGACTTTTTGTTGACTTTGTAAAGGACCTGTAATGTTTTGATCCGTACCTTCCAAATGAAGCATTTTTGAACATTCTTGTGAGACATGAAGTTGTAGAGAATTGAATTCCCTTCAAAATGAGAGGTGGTGGAAAAATTTCTGAGAAAGTATGAAGAAGTTATGCTCAGTCAAAGTTCAATTGACTTTTCAATGAAAAACCCTAATTTGGAAAGTTTGACTTTTGTGCAAATCTTGAGTTTTCTTGATGAATCATGATCAACCCTTGATCAAATGATGAATGTGACTTCAAAATGAGGATTTTGACCAAAAATCAGGAAGTTTGACTGTATGTTGACCACAGTTGACTTTTTGTCCAATACAATTGATTTTTAACCATCAAGGGGCATATGAGGAGGCATGATGACCATTGGAGATGTTGGAAGTCCATCTGGATCTGAGAGTTACCAAACCCTAGTTTGGGTTGATTGTCTAGGAGAGGGTTTGTCTGATCAACCCTTGAGGAATCCTTGAGTATAGATGTATGAAATGCCTTGAGAAGTGGAAGGGCAAATTTTGGGGTATGACAGGTGCTTGACTTTCTTGTTGAATTCTCTGATCATTCTCTTCTGATAGATCTGTCCATGGCAGATGGATGCGAGCCGCTTCTCGTCAATCAAGTTGATCTGGTCAAGGTGAGTCTGGATCAAATCGTCTTCGCCTAACTCTGCGTCCTGGAGGACTCTGGTTGAGGGTATCTGAACCTCGATTGGCAGGACCGCCTCCATACCATATACAAGAGAGAAAGGGGTTGCCCCTATTGACGTTCGTACTATAGTGCGATAACCATGGAGAGCAAATGGCAACATCTCATGCCAATCTTTGTAAGTCACTGTCATCTTCTGTATAATCTTCTTGATATTCTTATTGGCGGCTTCCACTGCGCCATTCATCTTAGGCCGATATGGAGAAGAGTTGTGATGCTTGATCTTGAACTGCGTGCAGAGTTCGGTGACCATTTTGTTGTTGAGGTTAGAACCATTATCTGTGATGATCCTTTGGGGAGTGCCATACCGACAGATAAAATTATGCTTGATGAATCGAGCCACAACATTCTTGGTAACAGATGCAAGCAGTGCTTCTACCCACTTGGTGAAATAGTCAATTGCCACAAGGATGAAGCGATGTACATTGGGCGGTAGGCTTGATTTCTCCAATCATGTCAATGCCCATGTCGTTAAAGGCCAAGGAGGCGATGCGAACATTCAATGGTAGGAGTGCGTGCATTTTTGCGCATAAATCATCATTTGTGACAAGAACGAGCATAGCGATGACAATCAGCTTCCATGGTGGACCAATAGTAACCTGTTCTCAGAATCTTCTTAGTCGTTGTACGTCCACTAGAGTGGGTACCAAATGCGCTTTCGTGTAACTCTTCCATGACACGTTCTGCTGTTTTCTGGTCTACACAGCGGAGTAAGCACAAGTCGTGATTGCGCTTGTATAAGATGTCGTTGCTGAGAAAGAATTTGGATGCAAATCTTCTCAAGAACTTCTTATCGTTGACAGATGCCCCTGCGGGATATTCCTGGGTCTCAAGATACCTCTTCACTTCGTAGAACCAAGGTTTCTCTTCTGTATCAAGTTCACAATAATATGCTGGTTCGTCAAACTTTTCGATGATGATTTGGGGAGCCTCATTGTCCCATTTGACTTTGAACATAGACGATATAGTAGCCGTCTGCCAACTGATTCTCTTCTCGTGGAATATGATCGAAAGTGATCTCTTGGAAGTAGGGGATCAAACTCAGAACATGCTCTCGATATGGAATGAGATTCGGATGCTTCGTATCCCACTCGCCTTTTATCTGACTGATCACTAAAGTTGAGTCTCCATACACTTGCAAGAATTTGATTCTTAAGTCAATAGCTGCTTTAATACCCATGATGCAGTATTCGGCCATTTATTAGTGCGGTGAAACATAATCTGGCGATGAAAGGCGTATGTCCTTTGTGGGAGATGTAATGATGGCGCCAATGCCATTGCCAAGTGCATTTGAGGCTCCATCAAAGACCATATTCCATCGGGATCCTTGTTCAGGTCCTTCGTCTGGTCCTAGTTCTTCGGAATCAGTAATTAACAAATCATCTTCGATGCGGAAACTCAAATTGTATGGCGATAGTCATCTGACTTGATGAGCGGTTGATCGGCTACTACACTTCCTTTGATCGCTTTAAAGAAGTATCTTTGGATGTCATATTCGGTCAAGATCATTTGCCATCTTGCTATTCTTCCGGAGAGAGTAGGTTTCTCGAATATGTATTTTATCTGATCCATCTTGGAGATCAACAAGGTAGTGTGAGTCAACAAATACTGTCTTAGTCGTGCAGCCAAGCCAGCGCTACAAGTTTTCTCATTTGTGAGTATCTTGTTTCACAGTCGGTAAACTTTTTGCTAAGGTAGTATATTGCATACTCTTTTCGACCAGACTCGTCATGTTGCCCTAACACACACCCCATTGAGCTTTCTAACATTGTCAAGTACATGATAAGAGGTCTTCCTTCGGTAGACGGTATCAGGATAGGAGGATTCTGTAGGTATTCCTTGATTTTGTCAAAAGTGATCTGGCAATCATCGTTCCATTCCACTCCTTGATCTTTCTCCAGTAGCTTGAAGATTGGCTCACAAGTAGCAGTTAGATGCGCAATGAATCTAGCAATGTAATTCAATCATCCCAAGAAACCTCTGACTTCCTTCTCGGTGCGGGGAGCTGGAATTTCTTGAATAGCTTTAACCTTGGCGGGGTCAACCTCAATACCTTTACCACTGACAACAAACCCTAGGATTGAGTCTTAGTTTATACTTCTTCAGTCTATCAAACAGCTTCCTCAAATGATCGAGATGTTCTTCCTCGGTCTGTGATCGAGCTATCATGTCGTCGATGTAGACCTCTATCTCGTGATGAATCATGTCATGAAATAATGCCACCATGGCACGCTGATAAGTGGTGCCCGCGTTCTTCAGGCCGAACGGCATGACCTTGTAGCAGAAAGTGCCCCACTGTGTAACGAAAGTAGTCTTCTCCATGTCTTCAGGAGCCATTTCGATCTGATTGTAACTAGAGAAACCATCCATGAAGTAGAAGACCTTGTGTTGAGCGGTGTTGTCAACTAGAACATCAATATGAGGAAGTGGAAAATCGTCTTTCGGACTCGCTCTATTCAGATCTCTGTAATCCACACATTCGTACTTTACCATCCTTCTTAGGCACGGGTACCACGTTTGCAACCCTCTGTGGATAAGAAGTTACAGATAAGAAACCTGAATTGAACTGTTTCATAACTTCGGCTTTGGTTTTCTCTGACATCTCAGGATGCATACGACGAACCATCTGCTTTACAGGGAGAAAACCTTCTTTTGTCGGTAATTGGTGTACCACAATGTCAATGTGTAAACCTGACATGTCCTCGTATGACCAAGCAAAAATGTCTATATAGTCTCGTAGCATCTGAACCAATCCCTCTTTGACACTGTTCTCAAGACCCGCTCCTATCTTGATCAATTTTCTGTCTTCGTTAGTACCCAAATTCACAACTTCAACTGGCTCTTCGTGTGGCTGTAAAACTCGCTCTTCTTGTTGTAGCAGTCTGACAAGTTCTCCTGGCACTTCACAATCTTCCTCACCTTCGTCTTCGGCTTGGTAGATCGGATTATCGAAGTCATATTTAGCAGTAACATAGTTGTTATCAACGAGATTCAAAGTGAATCTGCAGTGTATCACGTGGGTGGGTGTAAGAACACATAGCTTTTTGAAGGGGTGATGAAGCAAAAGAAAGAAAACAACATTTAAATGCAAAAGTCCAACGATTTTATTGAATGAAAATATGCAAATGACAGAGAATAACCCTCACAAATGAGCCACGATGCCTCGGGCAGGGTATTAGGCTTTAAAGTTTATTGTTCAAAGCGTAAAAACGAAAAGCAAAATAGGAAACAAAAGCAATTACTCCTGTCTAAAGGAGATTGGTATGACGTGTTCAGTCTTCCAATTGCTGAGTCCGTTGTCGGGAGTTGGGAAGATCCACTTGCTGATGTCGAAGTCGTTGTCGTCGTCTTCTATAGCATGGATCCTATTCTGGTTGATGCGGAAATGAAGTTGGCCGGCACGTTCGCGGCGTATCATCTTCTGACCCTTGATGGAGAAGCCTAAACTAGTCTTGTCAGATTTGAAAGGAAGATCAGGGAGCTGACCCCAAATAGCACTACCTCCCTCTTCAACTGCAGCTTGAGCATCTTTCAGCGAGGCCATCCTAGGCGAAACTTGTGTAACTTCAGGAGTGACAGGAGGGTCAACCGGCACGACTCTTGGAACTGTTTCGAAAGCTTGATAGGGAGTTTCGAGGAATTCACCTTCCATATCGAGTGTCGAACATTGCGGATGACCATGTAATCCTCTTCACCACATCTGTAACAACCTTTCCCTTCACCAGGTACTTCAACCGATGCAAGGTAGAGGTATGACACACCACATGTCAAGGCGTCCAAGTAGGCAAGGGTAAGTGGTGGACGGATGTCCATGACAAAGAAAGTGGAATCAAAGTTTGGGAACCGACTTTAATAGGCGAATGAGCTCCTCAATCTGTTAGCTTAGAACCATCAAAAGCTCTCACAATTATGTCACTGGGCTTCTAGACCAATCCTTCAACATCTAGTCGGTCAAAAGCAGTCTTTGGTAGGATATTCAGAGCAGAACTGGTATCCACCAAAACATGAGACAAGGTAACGCCTTGCATTCAACAGAGATGTGCAAGGCTTTGTTGTGTTTCCTTTCGGCAGGAGTCAAATCAGCATCAGAGAAGCCTAGACCGTTGTTGGCAGCCAGGCTAGCAATCCAAATTTCAAACTGATCAGTAGTAGTGTCTTGCGGTACGTGAGCATTCTTCAGAAACTTCACCAAGGCTTTAGCATGAGCCTCAGAGCACAAAAGCAAAGCAAGCATGGATATCTTGGACGGAGTCTGTCCCAACTGTTCCACAATATTGTAGTAACTCTTCTTAATAATCTTCAGAATTTCCTCCATTTCTTGTTTGGAGGTATCTTCAGCAACTTCCTTTGGAACTTCTGTCTGAGCAGGATGTGTTACTGGTTCTTTCCCTCTGGCTTCGGGAATTGGTTCATTAGCTGGAATGCGAGCTAGAGTCGCAGTGTCTTTTGGAGGAGAAATCTCTAGAGAAAACACTCTTCCGGTTCTGGTCACTTTACTAGATCCGGTGATGTTGTCGATGTCAGGAATGGTAGCTTCAACTGTAAGATCCTCAATGGTCAGAGGGTCTTGCTTGACGCCATGATAATAAACCTCAGCTCCATTGTTCAAAGGTATAGCTTTGTCAGAGGAGTATGGAACTGGTCTGGGAGAAGTAATGATGAGAGGTGCCACCCTAGGCACAAGATCAGCAGAGGAAATCCTTATTGTGTTAACATCAGCATAGTCTTCTGGGAAATCGTCTCCCCATCCGGTCGCCATAACATCTTCAATAGGAATCTTGTAGCTTTCGGGAACAGTATACTTCACCATGTAATCAAACTTTCCACTTGGCTGCCCCAAGGTATCCCATACATCTGGTACAGTTTCGCTCATATCTTCGATCTTTAGATTCTTAGAGAAGTCTTCACATAGCTTCTCCACAGGTGAAGGTTTCAGAAATAGCACTTCGCGGTTATCCATCATGCACTGAATACGTCTTCTCAACCAAGCGCAACCATCAAGTGCAGACGGGCACCAACGACAATTCTCGGGGCATCCTGGATTGACACCGACTTGCAGCAAATTCTTCTTAACAATCATCAGGGGAATAGTCAAGTCATCTATGTTGAAAACATAAGAGTTCTTGTCAATAGCATTGGAGCTTTTGCCATGGTTAGGCATAGGTGCATCGATCACATTCGGAGTCTCGACAGGAGGATCAAACTCAATTTCTTTAGCTTGAATCATATCTTGAATCTTGTTCTTCAGAGCCCAAGAATCATCATTGTTATGTCTAGGGCTGTTAGAGTGGTAAGCACACTTAGCATTGGGATTGTATCTCGGAGAAGAAGTGTTGATGTTTTGAGGAGGATCCCTCAAGGTAACCAGCTCTGATTTCAACATGTGTTGCAAGGCTTGCGACAATGGCATGTTGATCTTTATGTGTCTTAAGTGCGTTAAGTTACGCGTGTTGTCTCGAGGTTGTCTTGATGTAGGATTGGAGATCACAATTGCCCCCACATACTGAGCGTGGTTGGTCTTGGCTTGGCTTTTCTGACCGTACACAGCATTGGCTTCTTTCTTACCACCAAAGATCTCTTGACATTTGAGGATGACTCTACAGAATCTTTCGCTCTTGATTCCGGCTTCAATATGCTCTCTGTCAATATCATTTCGGTGAATCCGGTGAAGAGTTTCAATCAGATGATTGAAGAATGGGCCTATCAATGTTCTCATAAACATGTCAACCAACTCCCTATTGGACAAGGGTGGTTGAACTCTGCTTGCTAGATCTCTCCATTTCTGAGCGTACTCTTTGAACTTCTCATCGCGTCCCATAAACATGCCTTGTAGTTGCATGTGAGTGGGTGCCAATTCAGCATTGTACTCATATTTCTTGTAGAAAGCATCTGCTTCATTATTTCCAGTTGGATGTGGTCACTCTCTAGCGAGATAATACCACTCAAGCGAGTTAGGACAAACTCTCTTGGAAATAATGAATCCACAACTTTATGTCATCATGTGGGGTTGATCTTACGAACATAGGACTTCAAATGCAGCTTCGGACAAGAAATGCAATCATACTTGCAAAGCGGGAACCTTGAATTTGGGAGGAATCACCACACAGGAACAAGACTCGGATCAACAAAATTCAGCCACGACATCTTTAGATTTTCCAGCATTCGACGATCTTCAAGTTGCTTGTATTTATCATCCTCATAAAATCTTGATCATTCTCGTAATCTTCTTCCTTCTCCTCAGGCTCACGCTGGTCTTCATCGTTGCCCTTGTGTGACACGGTGACCTGACTTTGTAGAATTTTGTATCGCAAATACGCGGATAGCAAGAGTCGCCACCGACTTTTCTTTTATCAATTAAGGAAGGTAAAAGTAGAAAAAGACCATCGTTAGATTAAGTAAGGAGACGGTTATGAAAAGGGAAGGTATTAGCACCCCTTTCCATCCGTAGTTATCTACGGGCTCTTAGTTGCTCTTAGATCACTTTAAAATTGTGCTTTCTGTGTGTTTGACAAAAAGGTTTTGAAAAGGCATTTCGCTTTGACTTTGTAATGATTCATGTAGGAATGTATACAAAGTGTTTGGAAATGTTTTGTTTTGAAAAGAGTTTGAACTTTGACAAAAGTGTGAGGTGTGAAAAGTATTTTGATAGAGCAAGCAACTAAAAGTCTTATTACCTACTCAGAATTGGTCGTTTTCGTGTTATTTTACGTTCCTTTATGTCGCACCCCAAAATTTCCCCTCCGTTTCATCCCATTATGTGTGTTTGTTTATTGTGATTTCAGAGGAATTCCTACTGGAAATTTTTCATGAAAAAAAGTGGTGGGAAAGTTTTATTTTGTTACCAATTTAATTCAAATTCAAGAGGTTTCGAACGACTTCGGACTATGGATGCGAAAGATTGTTTGGATTTATTTGTCCGAAAAATGGTTATTTGTTTTAGAACTTGAATTCAAAAATAATTATTTATTTGAGAATTTAAATTTTTAAAAGAAATTCTATTTTTTTACTTGGGTCATTTAAATTCGGCGGAGGAAAACGCCATTCTTGGTGTATGAATTGCTAGTCAGAAATAATTACACGGGATTATTCGATTTATATTGGATGTTTCAAGCAAAAATGCTAAATTGGAATTTGAAGACTCAATGTGGAAAAAGGAGAGTTTCTTAGTATTATTTCTTTAGAATTTGGGTACAATGTCGAATTACAAAGTTACAGAAAAATACAAAGAAAGGAATGTCCTAATTCTATTGTTGCTGCAAGTCTTATATTGGTCCGAGTTATTTGTCCCTTCCTCCGAATTCTGCTCCACACCTGGGTTGCTCTTCCCATTTGTTGCTATCTGCATTGTCACATGAAAAAACAAGGAAAAAGAATGATTAGTAGTTATAATTTAACAGAAAAGAAAGCTAAAAAAGCGTTTTATTGTCAGACTCATCATTAGGTTTTTGGCGGGAATCAGGTTTTATTGTTAAACCTCATAACCTTGCGCAAGATTAATCATCGGTGAAGAGAAAATCGCTTATTTACAAATCACGAAGGGATTCGGTTCACAAATAAGCCTAACTCAGGTTACTCATCATGGTTAGCGGTCTAATGATTCTAAACAGGCAGCAAGCATCATATAAGGCGACGGTTTAATGATTCTAAACAGGCAGCAAGCATGAATGAAAGAAAACAGTTCACAGTTCATTAATCCCACAACCAACATAATCAATGCAGGAAATATAATCAAGGCAGCAAATTGATTCAAGGCAGCAAATTGATCCAAGGCAACAGGCTAATCAAGTCAACATAGGCAACAAGACAAAAATGTGGTTATCAGCAGCAGTAGCAGAAGAAGTAACATGATCCATACAAGTAACCCACAGTAGCAGTAACAAAAAAGAGGAAAGAGTGTTTTCTAAGCATGTTTTCACCCAAAGGTGAAAAGAAGTGAAAACAGAAAAATGAGAGTTTCTGAGCAAAAACCAAAACCAAAAGTATAGTATCTGAGGCATCAGTTTTGAGGAGAGAGAGAAAGACAGAAAACAAGTATCATTGTGGGAACCCAGAAGCAAAAAACAATTTGCCATAGCAGTTTTGAAAGCCAAAAGAGGAATTGAGTATCTGTTCTATCAGACCAGGAAAAAGCAAAAGGCAAAAGGTAACATTGGTTCTATCAGTCAACAGAGGAGAGAACAAGCATCCATCAAAAGGAACACAGACAAAAAGCCAAAGACAGCATCAAATACAAAAGTCCAAACCCTTGTAAAAAGGGGGAACCATTTTTGAAATACCAAGAGTATCTGTTCTACGATAGAGAAAAACCCAGAAAAAATCCCAAATCCCAGAAACAGATAACAAACAGTTTCCAAACCAAACCCAGAAATACCCACAAGTCAGCAACATGACCAAACACAAAACGTAAACAGAAAACGCAGAGCGTAACATCATCATCTTCCCTAACCAACTACCTTGAGTTTTGTTTTTGTCAAAAATCATATTCCGAAGCGAGAAAGAAGAAGAGTCCAAGAAAGGTAATACCGGGTTTTGTGTTGACGAAGAGGTTGCGAGTTCCATCGCCATCCTTCTTCCTTTCCTTTTCCAACCTGTAACATAAACAGAGAGCGAAAATCAAAACAGCAACTAAATCGAGGCATGCAAACTAAATCGCGGCCGTTAGGGTCTCCGTGAGTTCGAGAGAGAGAACAGAAACAAATCGCGACCGGTGAGGTTGTTGTGTGAGAACAGAGGCGACATCGCGGCGAGAGAGGCGATCGAGAGGCGATCGCGGTGAGGAATCGAGAAAGCGAGCGGTGAGAAACCGGGATAGCGTGAGAGCGAAGAAGAATGAGTTTTGTTGTTTCATCAAACAACAACTCTTTCTTTTGTATTTTACTTTTTCAAAAAATAATAAGAATATAAAACAAATTATCTTATTTTCTTTTTTCTTCTAAAATTTCTTTTCCATAAAATTTGGTGGTGACAAGTGTCACCACCTTGTTTTTTAAGAAAAAATCTATTTTTGTTTTCATTTTGTTATTATTAAATAATTTTGACAAAAATGTAAGTATTAGCACAATATACATGTGGTGCGATTTTGCCTTTTTGGAACAATCGGATTATTTTGAAGTGAAAGTATAGCACCCGGTTCGCCAGCATGTGGGGGTATTTTTGACCAATCAAAGATCAGATGGTTTTCTTCTCATACTCCGTCCAGAATCACGGCAATCCAGGCTATTTCTGAACTCATTCTATTTCAATTAATTTATTTTGTGCAAATAACATTTCGTTGCGATGTACTAAATAATTATTTGATCTGATGGTTTTTGTTTGATGATTTATCGATTAAACTATTAGCCGATTTTTCATCAAACAGAAAAAATCATCTCTAATAATTATTTAAATTTCCGATTGTATTGTATGATATTTTGTCTATTTATTTACTCGTTCAGTATTTATTCACCAATGTACACTTTGCACACAATTAAATTTAAAATCAATCCGACTCCATATTTCATCTCAACACGTATCGCAAAAACACTTTCAATAAAACTCGATCCAACGTCGAGTCTTCTTCTCAAACCTCGATCCAATGTCAGTGCATTTTGAAAACTTTTTCATAATAAAGTACAAGTTTTAGCCGTTAGGCGCTAGACTAGTTGTTAAAAACTTGTCCCCTAAACAAACTTTAGTCTTTAAGTCGTTGGACGCTAGACCCGTGGCTTAAAGACTCCTAAATAACGTGAACTCGTTTCACTTCACTTTTTCTCAAGAAAACTTTTTGGGTGATAGACGACTTGGGCGAACTTTCGTTCCTCGGGTTTCTAGTATTTGAATCGTGAGGCGCTAGCCTCGTTGTTCGGTACTTTTTCATCCACATAAAAACAATTCAACTCACTCAAACTCTTTTATCGCTCATATCGATCCTCAAACTCTTTTCGAGAAAGGTGTGCAATAGTCGTTTCAAATCGAGCGAGGACTTAAGCTTTTCAAACAAACAAAACAAGTCCTAGTTCAAAGTATTTGAAACGTCTAAATCTGCGATTTTTCTTATAAAGTCAATACAACAAACTTAAAACCTTTTAAGAGGAACTACGAGTTTTGACTTTCCCATTGCACGAGGAATATGTAGGCACACGGTTCCGTGCCAAACTCAAAATAATAAGAAACAAATTACATTCTCTTTTAGCATCCATAACTTAAAACACACACACACAACGCGTAGAATTAAATGGGTCCCATCGAGTACGATGGATGTAAAGTGCTAATACCTTCCCTTACATAACCGACTCGATTCCACTTTTGGTCACGTAGACCGCCTTATCCGCTTGTTTGGGGTTTTATCTATATTTTCCGTTCTTTTAGAACAAATAAAATTAGGTGGCGATTTCACTAGTTTTCGAGAATTAAAAGATTTTTGAAAATCGAGTTGCTTCACTTTAGAATAGCGCTATCCATACCATTAGTTGGTAGGTAACCCCATTTGTTGGATGTAAGCGGGACATTCGAAGGAACATCGGATGGTCATAGAAAGCAACTTGTAGGAAGTATCCTAGCACATTCGAAGGGACTATCATCATTTTTCGTAGGCGACAATCGAGGGTCAAGATCATGTATTCGGAGGCGACATCGTGGGTCTTATGATCTTTGTATCGAAGGGACTATGATGATTTGTTTTGAAGGCAACGGTGCTAGAATACCTCTACGTTCGAGGGACTTGACCATTTGAATTCGTAAGGCAACGAGAGAGAATTACCCAAAGGGGTGCATGTGTGAAAGAGTGTGTCAAATTCAGATATGTTATCTTTGAAATTAGAGTAAGCTATGTTCAATTTTATCTTGCCATACACGCCTAGTTACTAGCAGTTTATAGGTGCGGAAATTAAAATGCGGAAATGTAAAGTGCGGAAAGATAAATCCTACGCTATTACATGGCTTTGGGGAAGATACATAATTTAAACTTGCGGAAAATAAAAGCCTAATTAACTATTATATCCCATGAGCAGTTACATTATTGGAAAAAGAAAACGGTAAAAAGAAATCTTTTGAAACGAGATAACCTGTGAAAAGATGAGAAAATCGGAAAATACGATGAAATCGAATAAGAGGAAAATGTTAGTAGAAATGCAAATTTTTGAATGAGAAAAATATTTCATGCTGGAAATAACATTAATAAGCTAAAATAATTTTTTGGGATTTTTTGGAAAAGATTTAATAATTAAAAACTAATTAAAAGTGATTTAAATGGTAAATTATGAATAAAATTAAATATGCATGCAAAATAATATTTTCTAATTTTATAAATTAAATAAGTATTTTATGAAAATAAATGCAAAAGAAAAATATTTTTTGGTGATTTTTAATGCATGAATAAAAATTATGGAAATTAATTAAAATAAATGCAAAATAAAAGAAAATATAGAAAAATATGAAAAAAGTTGAAGTTTTGTAAAAGAAAGATGGAACCGGTCCTGGGGAGGCTCGAACTCGTGACATGGGAGAGCATCTTTGCACAGGAAGCGTCTTAACCACTAGGCCAAGTGTCATCTGGTGTTTTGAAAGTGAAAATCAATGGTATTTGAGTGATCACGTGTCATGAGAATTGAATCAAACCGAGTCAGCGTGAGTGGGCCCCATTGACTTATGAATGGACGAATCGGAACACGTTATCTCGCCACGCCAGCCTCCTCGTCGGTTAACCGAGTCAGCGACGTCGGAGCCCTAGCTCCGGTCGTCTTCTCCGGCAAGCATCAACCTGAAAAGCCTGAAAAATGCATCATTCAAAACGAAACAAGTGCCGAGATCGACTATTTCGATCCTTGCGAGCACGATGGTGCTATCCTCGTGTCCTGAAACGGCCTGGATTTTGAGTTTTGAATCTCACAGCTCTTGGAACCCTAATAATGGCAATATGAGTTTTATACGTGAAACCTCACATGTAACACGCCTATCACGATCTAATGAGTGCCCGGAGTGCATACAATCAATCAAAAACAATTAGCAATGCATGACACATGAAAATCGAAATTAAGAAAGTTTCAAACCGGTGAGAGTTCAAGGGCACGATTCTGGATGGCTAGGCTTCGAGCAAGGATTGCTTTGGACTCCTAGGAGGTCAAGGAACAAGATTGGATGGCTTGTTTGCCTTAAAACTTGCTGAAACTAGGAATTCGAATTTTCCAACTTTTGAGAAAAAATTTGGCAAAGTGAGGGTTGTGTATTGAGCTAGGGTTTCGTGTCCTTGTCTTGTGAACTTGCTGGCTATTTATAGAGTGATTTGGGATGGCAAAGAGGAGGAAAAAAGATTTGATCTTGAATGTGCATTTATATTTTTTCAAATAAAATCAAATATTGGAAAAAATTTGATTTTCTCATCAATGTGAAGGCTAGCACGAAATTGGTAAGAATCATGGGCTATCTTGGACCTCAAGCATGATATAAAATCATTCTCCTTAAAAAAAATCTTATTTTCATATTTTATATAATTTAATTTTGAATTAAATGGTTTAAAATCCAAAAATAAATCAATAAAATAGAAAATTGCCATGGCCAAGCATTTATGGGTCACAAATAATGTCATGAACAAGTTTGGATCAAAAGATTATAGGCCCATTTGGAAAATTTTGCATTTTGACCAAAATGTCCTTTTGTGCAATTGTCCAAAATTGCCCAACTTCTGAGTAGTGTATCTTGCTCAATTTTCCACATTTTTTAGTGTTCCTGGACATTTTGGAAAGCTCTAAACGTCCTCTAACCAAACTTTTTGGTCTCATCTCAATTGAAGTTTCCATGCTCAATATATCTTCAAAACAAAAAGTTGACTTTTTGTTGACTTTGAAAAGGACCTGTAATGTTTTGATCCATACCTTCCAAATGAAGCATTTTTTGAACATTCTTGTGAGACATGAAGTTGTAGAGAATTGAATTTCCTTCAAAACAAGAGGTGGTGGAAATTTTTTTGATAAAGTATGAAGAAGTTATGCTCAGTCAAAGTTTGGTTGACTTTTCTCAAAGAAACCCTAATTTAGAAAGTTTGACTTTTGAGAAAATCTTGAGTTTTCTTGATGAATCATGATCAACCCTTGATCAAATGATGAATGTAACTTCAAAATAAGGATGTTGACCAAAAATCATGAAGTTTGGTATGTTGACCACGATTGACTTTTGTCAATCTGCGATTTTCAACCATCTAAGCAATTGTCTGAGGAAACTTGACTTGTGAGGCTTGAAACTTGACATGGAGAGTCTTTGAAACTATGAGGAGGCATGATGACCATTGGAGATGTTGGAAATCCACTTTGATCTGAGAATCACCAAACCCTATTTTGGGTTGATTGTCTAGGAGAGGGTTTGTCTGATCAACCCTTGAGGAATCCTTGAGTATAGATGTATGAAATGCCTTGAGAAGGTAGAGGGCAAATTTTGGGGTATGACAGCTGCCCCTGTTCAATCTTCTTGTACTGGAAGGGTTAGATTGGCATGCGTGCCTTTTGTGACCTGGAGGTAGAAGATGATTGAACACTCGAGTACACCTGAAAATTTGCACTCGCGGTTGGCTGATGACGCGGCAATGGGCTTATAGATGCCATTTGGAGAAAGTAGAGACTTCGCTGAGGGATGAGTCGTATGCTAGACTCGAGAATGTCGTCTGAATAGGAATATTGATGGGGATGGGCTTAAGATGCCATCTGGAAAGATCGATGCTGAGGAGTGAGCCGTACGCTAGGCTTTATAGATGTTCTTGATAGCGGAAGGAGCATGGAGATGGGCTTAAGATGCCATCCGGAGGGAGTCGTATGTTAGACTTCGTGCTCTTCCTTGAATGAAGCTATTGGTTTGTATTGGTTTTTTAACCAAATATGCAGCATTCTAAAGGTGGAGAAATGTTGATAAGTAGTCGGAGATGGGCTTAAGATGCCATCCAAGGCAACCGAGTCGTCCGCTAGACTTTGCAGTTGCTGCTGATAATAAGGAGGAGTCAGAATACATCTTCGTGCAGGTTACTCTGAGGGGATAGTAGTTGGCAAAATGTGGATAACTTCCCTGTTGTGCATCAGGTGTTGATCCACTGCCTGTTATCGGAGGATAACTTGTGATCGTTCGGATAGGGTTTCCCGTCTGGCTTCGGGTATTAATCCTGGATCTGTTGTCGGAGGACAACAAGGGCGGTCGTTCGGATAGTTTTCCCGTCGAGATTCGGGTCTTAATCCTGGACCAATTGTCGGAGGACAACTATGGCGGTCTTTCAGATAGTTTTCCCGTCTGGATTCGGGTCTTAATCCTAGACCAGTTGTCGGAGGACAACTAGGGCGGTCGTTCAAATAGTTTTCTCGTCTAGATTCGGGTCTTAATCCTGGACCAGTTTGTTTCAGAAGTGATTTTCACCTGTTTTGGAAAAAACAAGAGAAACTTTGACAGAATGTTGTTAGTCTTATGCAAGGTATGATGCATGACAATGTGTATGAATGACATATGCACAAATTATGACTTTTATGAGTAATGTATGAATGATAGATGTTGTGGTATTTCAAAACATATCCATCTTGAAGAAGATGCGGAAGTTCTGCTTGGAGATTTCTGACTTCTGTTTAAGGATGGAGATCCTGAGAAGAAGGATAGCTTTGATTCCTCCGGTGCACTATCTGACCAAGTTTCAGGCCTAGATATTGTTGAGGACGGTAGAGGTACGTTGTCGAGGATCTTGTGTGTAGACCCTGTTGGGGAGAATCTTGGATGTACTCTACTGGGGATTTTTGTGTAAATCTTGCTGGAGAGTAATGGTAGTTGCCGGGAGACCGGGTTTTAGAAGAGTCTGGAACCCGTTGGAATCTCTGGCTGGGGAAAAGAAAGATGTAAGCTTCCTCCGGTGCACTATCTGACCAAGTTCCGGGTTTGGTCACTGCTGCTGGAGAAAAAGGGAGGGAAATTGTTGAGAGATATTCTGCTGGGGATAAACACCTCGGCTGTGGATGTGGCCTGATTAAGTTGAGTGGAATCACTGCTTGGGGATCCTCCTCTTCTTTGTTGGGGAAGATTTTGTGATGAGTGACATTTTTGTGGGGATCACGCTCTGTGGGGGGAAATGCATTGGTGACCTCCGTCGTCATCTCAAATCGTGAATCCTGTAGTAATTACTTTCGTATGTTCTTTTCGCACGTTTGTAAGTAGATCTTTTTTGTCAAATGCATATAATCATTCAAAGCAAACGTTGGACTTTATGCAAACAACAACAAAACAAAGTGTAAAGAGAAAGAAACTTGTATTTATTTGAAAGGTGGCGTATAGCCAAGTAGTTTGTACATAAGAAAAATAAAAAGCTATGCGGAAACAATCTCGTTAAGTTCCAACTATGCTAGTACTCATATATTTCAACTATCTCATCTCCTTGCCGTTAGTAGAAAGTGAGTGAATTGATTTTCGCCATTTGAATCTTGAACGCTGATAGTAGTCGGTAGATGGGTGATCTGGACGAGACATAGTCGTACGCTTAAATCCCTAACTTTTGCCTAGACCGCCCTTTCGGGTTTTCAGTCTACCGGGATACCCTTTTTTGTCCAAGCCGCCTTTTCAGGTTTTCGACTTGCCGGGTGTACATATTTTTGTATATATCCTTAACTTTTGCCCGAACCCTTTTGGTTCGCCAGGATGCCCTTATTTTTGCCTAGGTCAGTCGACCTAGCGGGTCTCTTTTACGCGTAGTATTTTTTGACTATGTCTGCGTTCACAGGGTGTGGGAAGTCTTCGCCATCCATGGTGCTAAGTATCATAGCTCCGTCGGAAAACACTGTCTTGACTACAAACGGTCTCTCGTAGGTGGGAGTCCATTTGCCCCTAGGATCACCTTGTGGAAGAATGATGCGCTTGACTACTAGATCGCCGACTTGGTAGACTCGGTGCTTGACCTTCTTGTTGAATGCTCTGATCATTCGCTTCTGATAGATCTGTCCATGGCAGATGGATGCGAGTCGTTTCTCATCAACCAAATTAATCTGGTCAAGGCGAGTCTGAATCCAACCATCTTCACTTAACTCTGCATCCTGGAGGACTCTGGTTGAGGGTATCTGAACCTCAATTGGTAGGACTGCCTCCATACCGTATACAAGAGAGAAGGGGGTTTCCCCTGTTGATGTTCGCGCCGTAGTGCGATAACCATGAAGAGCAAATGATAACATCTCATGCCAATCTTTGTAAGTCACTGTCATTTTCTGTATAATCTTCTTAATATTCTTGTTGGCGGCTTCCACAGCGCCATTCATCTTAGGCCGATAAGGAGAAGAGTTGTGATGCTTGATCTTGAACTGCGTGCAGAGTTCGGTGATCATCTTATTGTTGAGGTTGGAGCCGTTATCGTGATAATCCTTTCGGGAGTGCCATACCGCGGATAAGATTATGTTTGATGAATCGAGCCACAACATTCTTGGTAACAGATGCGAAGTGCCTCGCCCACTTGGTAAAATAATCAATTGCCACAAGGATGAAAGCGATGTCCGTTGGGCGGTGGGCTTGATTTCTCCGATCATGTCAATGCCCACATTGCAAAAGGCCGGCTGTTAAAACATTCGAGCTTGGAGGTGCGTGTACTTTGTCGCATATATCGGCATTTGTGACAAGATCGAGCATAGCGGTGACAATCGACTTCCATGGTGGACCAATAGTAACCGTTCTCAAGATATTCTTAGCCATCGTATGTCCACAGTGGGTACCAAATGTTCGTGTAACTCTTCCATGATATGTATTCTTTGTTTCACGGTCTACAGAGTAAGCACAAGTCGTGGTTGCGCTTGTATAAGATGCCGTTGTTGAGGAAGAATTTGGATGCAAATCTTCTCATGAACTTCTTATCATTGATAGATGCCCCTGCGGGATATTCCTGAGTCTCAAGATAGCTTTTCACGTCATAGTACCAAGGTTTCTCTTCCGTATCAAGCTCATGTCTGTTGGTTCGTCAAACTTCTCAATGATGATCCGGGAGCCTCGTTGTCCCATCGACTTTGAACATAGATGACATAGTAGCTAATCGTCGCCACCGATTCTCTTCTCGTGGAATGTGATTGAAAGTGATCTCTTGAGTAGGGATAAAACTCAAAACATGCTCTCGATCGGAATGAGATTCGGATGCTTCGTATCCCACTCGTCGGTGATCACCAAACGAGTCTCCATACACTTGCAAGAACTTGATTCTTAAGTCAATAGTAGCTTTAATACCCATGATGCACGCGTATTCGCCATGTTATTAGTGCAGTTGAAACATAATCTGGCGGTGAAAGGCGTATGTCGCTGTAGGGATGTAATGATGGCGCCAATGCCATTGCCAAGTGCATTTGAGGCTCCATCAAAGACCATAGTCCATCGGGATCCTTGTTCGGGTCCTTAAATGCGGGCACAGTTCTTCATAATCTGTGACTAGTAAAACATCTTCATCTGAAATTGAACGCATAGGCGATAGTCATCTACGGCTTGATGAGCCAAATGATCGGCTACTACACTTCCTTTGATCGCTTTACGAGAAGTGTCTTGGATGTCATATTCGGTCGATCATTTGCCATCTTGCTATTCTTCTGAGAGAGTGGTTTCTCAAATATGTATTTTATCGGATCCATCTTGGAAATCAACAAGGTAGTGTGAGTCAACATATCTTGTCTTAGTCGTGACAGCAAGCCAAAGCGTTGCAAGTTTTCTCAAGCTGTGAGTATCTTGTTTCACAGTCGGTAAACGTTTTGCTAAGGTAGTATATTGCATGCTCTTTTCGACCAGACTCGTCATGTTGCCCCAACACACACCCCATTGAATTCTCTAACACTGTCAAGTACATGATAAGAGGTCTTCCTTTGGTGGGCGGCATCAGGATGGGAGGATTCTGAAGGTACTCCTTGATTTTGTCAAAAGCGATCTGGCAATTGTCGTTCCATTCCACTACTTGATCTTTCTTAAGTAACTTGAAGATTGGCTCACAAGTAGCAGTCAGATGTGCAATGAATCTGGCAATGTAGTTCAATCGGCCCAATAAACCTCTGAATCCTTCTCGGTGCGGGGAGCTGGCATTTCTTGAATAGCTTTAACCTTGGCAGGGTCAACCTCAATTCCTTTACCACTGACAACAAACCCTAGGAGTTTTCCGGATCTGACTCCAAAGGTGCACTTGTTAGGATTAAGCCTCAATCTGTACTTCTTCAATCTATCAAACAGCTTCTGCAAATGATCAAGATGTTCTTCTTCAGTCTGTGATCGAGCTATCATGTCGTCGATGTAGACCTCTATCTCGTGATGAATCATGTCATGAAATAATGTCACCATAGCACGCTGATAAGTGGCGCTGCGTTCTTGATCCAAATGGCATAACCTTATAGCGAAAGTGCCCCTTGTGTAAAGTAGTCTTTTCCATGTCTTGAGGAGCCATTTGATCGATTGTGGAGAAACCATCCATGAAGGAGAAAACCTTATCTTGGCGGTGTTGTCAACGAACATCAATATGAGGAAGTGGGAAATCGTCTTTCGGACACGCTTTGTTCGGATCTACGTAATCCACACACATTCGTACCTTGCCATCCTTCTTAGGTACAGGCACTACGTTTGCAACCTTGTGGATAAGTATGACTAAGAAACCGGCGTTGAGCGCTTCATAACCCGGCTTTGATTTTCTCGACATCTCGGGCGATCGACGAACCTTACATTTCGGGAAAACCTTCTTTTGTTGGCAACGGTGTACCACAATATCAATGTCCAACCGGCATGTCTTCATATGACCAAGCAAAAACCTCAATATAGTCTCGTAGCATCTAACCAATCTTTCTTTCACGAGATCTATCTTGATCTTTTTCTTTTATTTACAACCTCAATTCGTATAACTCGTTCTTCTTCTGTGATCGGACAAGTTCTCCGGCACTTCACAATCTTCCTCACTTCGTCTTGACTTGGTAGATCGGATTATCGAAGTCATATTTAGCAATAGCATTTGTTATCGAGATTCGAGTGATTCTGCGATGTATCATGTGTGTAAGAAACACATAGCTTTTTGAAGGGGTGATAAAGAAAAGAAAGAAAGCAACAATTGAATGCAAAAGTCCAACGATTTTATTGAATGAAAATATGCAAATGATGATAATAACCCTCACAAGCGAGCCATGATGCCCGGGCAAGGCACTAGGCTTTAAAAGTTTATTGTTCAAAACATAGCAAATCGAAAAAAAAAAAACAAAAGTAATTACTCTGGCTAAAGGAGATTGGTATGACGTCTTGATCTTCCATTCTTGAGCCCTTTATGCGAGTTGGGAAGATCCACTTGCGATGTCGAAGTCGTTGTCGCCGTCTTCTATAGCATGGATTCCACCGGTGATGAAAGGAAGTTGGCCCACGTTCGCGGCGTATCATCTTGACCCTTGATGGTGAAGCCTAAACCGGTCTTGTCAAATTTGAAAGGAAGATCGGTGACCCCAAATAGTACTACCTTCTTCAACGGCTTGAGCATCTTTCAGTGAGGCCATCCTAGGCGGGACTTGTGTAACCGGGAGTGCGGAGAGTCAACACGCATGACTCGGGTATTGTTTCAAAAGCTTGATAGGGAGTCTCGTAGAATTCACCCTCCATCTCGAGATATCGGAATGATTGTAGATGACTGACCATATACTCTTCTTCTCCACACACTGTAACAACCTTCCCTTTCACCGGGTACTTCAGCTTCTAATGCAAGGTAGAGGTAACAGCGCCTTCCCCATGTATCCAAGGGCGTCCAAGTAGACAAGAGTAAGCTGGACGGATGTCCATGACAAAGAAAGTGGAATCAAAAGTGTGGGAACCGACTTTAACAGGCAGAGTGAGCTCTCCAAGTACTGTTCGCTTAGAACCATCAAAAGCTCTCACAATTATATCACTGGGTCTCAGAACCAACCCTTCGATATCAAGTCGATCAAAAGCAATCTTCGAGAGGATATTCAGAGCAGAACCGGTATCCACCAAAACATGAGACAGTGTAACGTCCTTGCATTCGACAGAGATGTGCAAGGCTTTGTTGTGTTTCTTTTCGGCAAGAGTCAAATCAGCATCAGAGAAGCCTAGGCCGTTGTTGGCAGCCAGGCTAGCAATACAAACTTCAAACTGGTCAGTGGTAGTGTCTTGTGGCACGTGAGCATTCTTCAGAAACTTCACCAAGGCGTTAGCATGAGCCTCAGAGCACAGGAGCAAAGCAAGCATGGATATCTTGGACGGAGTCTGTCCCAACTGTTCCATAACATTGTAGTCACTCTTCTTGATAATCTTCAGAATTTCCTCCATTTCTTGTTTGGAGGTATCTTTAGTAACTTCCTTTGGCATACATGCGGCGGGATGAGTCTTGGTTCTTTCCCTCTAGCTTGGGGAATGGATTGAATAGTTGGAATGCGAGCTGGAATCGTAGTGTCTTTTGGAGGAGAGATTTCTGGAGAGAACACTCTTCCGGTTTTGGTCACCTTACTTGATCCGGTGATGTTGTCAATGTCAGGAATGGTAGCTTCAACTGTAAGATCTTCAATGGTCAGAGAGTCTTGCTTGACGCCATGATAGTAAACATCAGCTCCATGGTTCCAAGGAATAGCTTTGTCAGAGGAATATGGAACTGGTCTGGGAGAAGTAATGATGAGGGGTGCCACTTTAGGCACAGGATCAGCAGAGGAAATCCTTATGGTGTTAACATCAGCATAGTCTTCTGGGAACTCGTCACCCCATCCGATTACCTTAACATCTTCAATAGGAATTTTGTAGCTTTCGGGAACAGTGTACTTCACCATGTAATCATACTTTCCACTGGGCTGCCCCAAGGTATCCCACACAGATGGTGCAGTTTCGTTTGCATTGTCAATCTTCAACTTAGACATTTCTTCACGACACGCAGTGGTTTTAGAAATAGTATCTCGGGGTTATCCATCATGCCTGAACACGTCTTCTCAACCAAGCACAACCATCGGTGAGATGGGCACCAACGGCAATTCTGGGCATCTGGGTTGACACGGCTTGCAAATTCTTCTTAACGATCATCGGAGGAATGGTCAAGTCATCTATGTTGAAAACATAAGTATCTTCACCAACATTGGAACTCTTGTCATGATTAGGCATAGGCGCGTTGATCACATTCGGGGTCTCAACGGAGGGTCAAACTCAATGCTTAGCTTCAATCATGTCTTGAATCTTGTTCTTGAGCCCAACAATCATCGTACTATGTCGGACTATTGTAATGGTAAGCACACTTAGCATTAGGATTGTATCTCGGAGAGGAAGTGTTGACATTCGAGGAGGATCCTCAAGGTGTCGGCTCTGCTTTCAACATGTGTTGCAAGGCTTGCGACAATGGCATGTTGATCTTTGTAAATCTTCGTGGCGTTACGGATACACGCATTGTCTCGCGGAGGTTGTCTTGGTGTAGGATTGGAGATCTGGCCCCACAGTTAGAGCGATCGCTCTTGGCTCGGCTTTTCGACCATACACATTAGCTTCTTTCTTACCACCAAAGATCTCTTGCGCATTTGATGATGACTCCACGAATTTTCCCACTCTTGATACCGGCTTCAATCGCTGCTGTCAATATCATTTCGGTGAATCCGGTGAAGAGTTTCAATCGATGATTAAAGAATGGGCTGTCGGTGTTCCCATAAACATATCAACCAATTCCCTATTAGACAAGGGTGGCTGAACTCTGCCTGCTAAATCTCTCCATTTCTGAGCATACTCCTTAAACTTCTCATCACGACCCATAGACATGCTCTATAGCTGCATGTGAGTGGGTGTCAATTCAGCATTGTACTCATATTGCCTGTAGAAAGCATCTGCTAAGTCACTCCAAGTACGGATACGGTCATTTTCTAGCTGATAGTACCATTCCAACTGAGTTCCGGACAAACTCTCTTGAAAATAATGCATCCACAACTTTCTGTCATCAGTGTGGGGATTGATCTTCTGGACATAGGATTTCAAATGCAACTTCGGACAAGACATGCCATCGTACTTAGCAAAAGTTGGAACTTTGAACTTGGGAGGAATCACAACACCAGGGACAAGACTCAGATCATCAAAATTCAGCCTGGACGTCTTCAGGTTTTCCACAGCATTCAGACGGTCTTCAAGTTGTTTGTACTTGTCATCTTCATCAGAGTATTGTCCATTATCATAATCTTTCTCAGGCTCATGCTGACTACCTTCGCCATCACCCTTGTTACTTTGCTCATCCTCCTTCTTGACACTTTCTTTAGAGAGCTCAATTCGACTAACCACTTTAGGACCACCTTTGTAGCGTCTGCCCATGTTGAGAAGACCAACAACCTTCTTCTTCTTGTTGATGAGCCTCTTCAGATCTTCTTGGCCTTGGACCAAGCTGGTAAACATCTGCTGAAACTGAGCATTCTGAGCCTGGAGATCTTTGACAGACTGTTCAAGAGCCATTTCTGCTAAAATAAATAGCGAGCAAATGAGAAAACCAATCTTCAATGTATCTGTGATGCAATGTTATGCTATGATATGCAATGTTTATGCGAATGCAATGAAATGTTTTCAAGGACCTTAGAGATTTAAATTTGTTAAACAAGCAATGAACAAACATTTATTAGTACTCTTTTTATTCTTTTTCTTTTTAAGTACAAAAGATAGTTCAAAACAATAAAAGAAAAAGCAATAAAAATCCTAAAGCTCTAAGTCTCCCATGGGCGCTTCCTTTTGATGCCAAGGTAGGCGTTGATGTTTCGCTCCTCGTGAAGTAGCTTTGTCAACTCTAGTACCTTCTTCTCACTTGCATAACACTGAGCTTCAAAGGTATCCCTTTCTTCTTTAAGCTGAATCCAGGATCTCTTCAAGTCTTCAAAATCAGTAGGCATGTCAGCATGATGAACGGTTTAGGATTTGTCACCTATAGCAACATGTTCCATAATCACTGGTAAAACAGGCGTGAATGGCATCATGAGGTTTTGAGCTCGAGCTCGCACCCATTTGAGGTAAGGTTCCCAAGGAATGGAGTTTTGGTGCCCCAAATTCTTGGTATCAGTCTTCTTTACCATGCCCCAAGCGTGTATGAACCTTCGTCGGTAATTTTGGAGATCGTGATTGTAGTCGAACACAACATCTTGGAGAAGCATATCATGAGGGCCATCTCTTCGAGCAAAACCAAACTGACGTAGAGCTAGAGAAGGGTTGTAAGTAATACCTCCCCTTATACCAAGTAGTGGTACATTAGGGAATTCTCCACAACGCTCAATGAAGGTGAAGTCCTTTTGAGAGAAAAGATTCCAATAGATATCTGAATGAGAGAGTGACATTAGTCTTTGAAACCATCTCAACCTTTGTTCGTTCTTCAAAACTGACGGAGGAAGGTGCGAAATAAACCACCTTGAAAGTAACGGTATGCAACACATGAGAGTTCCTTGTCTTTTAGTAGTACGAGTGTGGAGATAATGTAGGATATCTCCAAGTAAAGTAGGCACAGGATTGCGGGTAAGAAACAACTTGATGGCGTTGACATCTATGAATTAATCCGAGTTAGGGAATAGAACCAAACCTTAGATTAGCAAGGCCACAATGTCTTCAAATGCATGGAAACTCATAGCTTTGAGGAATTCTCGGGCTTTCTTAATTAAGAACTTGGAAAGTAAACCCTTAACTCCGCTTCTTATTTCCCAATTGGCTTCAATGTCTGAGCGCTTAAGATGTAAGGCTGATGCGATGTCTTCGTACTTAGGAACCTTTTCCAAACCGGTGAATGGCATTTGGTCAAGAATAGGTATCCCAAGTAGCTTAGAGAACTCTTCCAAAGTAGGAACCAACTGATAATCTGGGAATGTAAAGCAATAGTGTTTCGGATTAAAGAACTGAAATAGGACATGCATCATATCTTCTTCAAAACCGAAGATAACCAAGTCAAGCAGATAACCATGTCTTTTGATGAACTGAGCATGGTCGGGATTTTCTGAAACCAATTCTTTAAGCTGAGAAAGTATACCCATGAAGTTGATTCGGATAGTCTTTCTAGAAGCCATAATCCCTACAAAACAGAGCAAAGATAAATCCCTAGGTCCTTGAAATAGTTAGAAATGATATGCAATGCAAATGATGTCATGATGTCATGTTTGGCACACACAAACAATTCACACAATGAGCCTAGGTTTAAGGCTTGCAAGACGTATAGGTGATTACCCTACCAAAAGTTTGAGTTGGTTCATCCTGTCCTATAATAGTAACCGGGTTCTAGGAATCTCATATCATTGATCTGTCTCGTAGGCGTTTAATTCAATACGACTACCAAGCGGTCGACCGAAAATATTCCAAAAGTCTGATCTTAATGAGCGTAGCATCGAGTATCAGCCAACCTTAGTCTGCACCAAAGCCGGCCATCTCACTACCTTCTAATGGCCAAGATGGGTCAATTAAGGTTCTAAAAGTTTAGTTAGTGCTTGATGACACCACGTAGAAGCCAAATACTATCCTCAACTTGGGAATGAAGAGTATCAGGACATCCAAAGTGTCACACTAACGTAGCCATCATGTTGACCATTTTGATATACGTCTAACGGTCGCGACGATTTATTGCCACTTACCTAAAAGGAAACCCGGATCCGGGTGTAGGATCCCCCACAAATATAATACCCAAGCAACCCTTAAAGATAAAGCAAGCAAGTCAAACAAAAAGCAATAAAGGTGATCTAGAAATCCCTAAGGCATTCTCTCTTTAGGGTGTCTCCCCGACAGAGTCGCCAGTTCTATGACACGGTGAACTGACTTTGTAGAATTTTGTATCGCAAATGTGCGGATAGCAAGAGTCGCCACCGACTTTTCTTTTATCCAATTAAGGGAAGGTAAAAAGTACAGAAAAAGACCTTCGTTAGATTCTGAGTAAGGGAGAAGGTTATGAAAAGGGAAGGTATTAGCACCCATTTCCATCCGTAGTTATCTACGGGCTCTTAGTTGCTCTTAGATCACTTTAAAATTGTGCTTTCTGTGTGTTTGACAAAAAGGTTTTGAAAAGGCATTTCGCTTTGACTTTGTAATGATTCATGTAGGAATGTATACAAAGTGTTTGGAAATGTTTTGTTTTGAAAAGAGTTTGAACTTTGACAAAAGTGTGAGGTGTGAAAAGTATTTTGATAGAGCAAGCAACTAAAAGTCTTATTACCTACTCAGAATTGGTCGTTTTCGTGTTATTTTACGTTCCTTTAGAATAGCGCTATCCATACCATTAGTTGGTAGGTAACCCCATTTGTTGGATGTAAGCGGGACATTCGAAGGGACATCGGATGGTCATAGAAAGCAACTTGTAGGAAGTATCCTAGCACATTCGAAGGGACTATCATCATTTTTCGTAGGCGACAATCGAGGGTCAAGATCATGTATTTGGAGGCGACATCGTGGGTCTTATGATCTTTGTATCGAAGGGACTATGATGATTTGTTTTGAAGGCAACGGTGCTAGAATACCTCTATGTTCGAGGGACTTGACCATTTGAATTTGTAAGGCAACGAGAGAGAATTACCCTAAGGGTTGCATGTGTGACAGAGTGTGTCAAATTCAGATATGTTATCTTTGAAATTAGAGTGAGTTATGTTCAATTTTATCTTGCCATACACGCCTAGTTACTAGCAGTTTATAGGTGCGGAAATTAAAATGCGGAAATGTAAAGTGCGGAAAGATAAATCCTACGCTATTACATGGCTTTGGGGCAGATACATAATTTAAACTTGCGGAAAATAAAAGCCTAATTAACTATTATATCCCATGAGCAGTTACATTATTGGAAAAAGAAAACGGTAAAAAGAAATCGTCTGAAACGAGATAACCTGTGAAAAGATGAGAAAATCGGAAAATACGATGAAATCGAATAAGACGAAAATGTTAGTAGAAATGCAAATTTTTGAATGAGAAAAATATTTCATGCTGGAAATAACATTAATAAGCTAAAATAATTTTTTGGGATTTTTTGGAAAAGATTTAATAATTAAAAACTAATTAAAAGTGATTTAAATGGTAAATTATGAATAAAATTAAATATGCATGCAAAATAATATTTTCTAATTTTATAAATTAAATAAGTATTTTATGAAAATAAATGCAAAAGAAAAATATTTTTTGGTGATTTTTAATGCATGAATAAAAATTATGGAAATTAATTAAAATAAATGCAAAATAAAAGAAAATATAGGAAAATATGAAAAAAGTTGAAGTTTTGTAAAAGAAAGATGAAACTGGTCCTAGGGAGGCTCGAACTCGTGACATGGGAGAGCATCTTTGCACAGGAAGCGTCTTAACCACTAGGCCAAGTGTCATCAGGTGTTTTGAAAGTGAAAACCAATGGTATATGAGAAATCACGTGTCATGAGAATTGAATCAAACCGAGTCAGCGTGAGCCCATTGAATTATGAATGGACGAATCGGAACACGTTATCTCGCCACGCCAGCCTCCTCGCCGGTCAACCGAGTCAGCGACGTCGGAGCCCTAGCTCCAGTCGTCTTCTCCGGCAAGCATCAACCTGAAAAGCCTGAAAAATGCATCATTCAAAACGAAACAAGTGCCCAGATCGACTATTTCGATCCTTGCGAGCACGATGGTGCTATCCTCGTGTCCTGAAACGGCCTGGATTTTGAGTTTCGAATCTCACAGCTCTTGGAACCCTAATAATGGCAATATGAGTTTTATACGTGAAACCTCATATGTAACACGTCTATCACGATCTAATGAGTTCCCTGAGTGCATACAATCAATCAAAAACAATTAGCAATGCATGACACATGAAAATCGAAATTAAGAAAGTTTCAAACCGGTGAGAGTTCAAGGGCACGATTCTGGATGGCTAGGCTTCGAGCAAGGATTGCTTTGGACTCCTGGGAGGTCAAGGAACAAGATTGGATGGCTTGTTTGCCTTAAAACTTGCTGAAACTAGGAATTCGAATTTTCCAACTTTTGAGAAAATTTTTGGCAAAGTGAGGGCTGTGTATTGAGCTAGGGTTTCGTGTCCTTGTCTTGTGAACTTGCTGGCTATTTATAGTGTGTTTTGGGATGGCAAAGAGGAGGAAAAAAGATTTGATCTTGAATGTGCATTTATATTTTTTCAAATAAAATCAAATATTGGAAAAAATTTGATTTTCTCATCAATGTGAAGGCTAGCACGAAATTGGTAAGAATCATGGGCTATCTTGGACCTCAAGCATGATATAAAATCATTCTCCTTAAAAAAAATTTATTTTCATATTTTATATAATTTAATTTTGAATGAAATGGTTTAAAATCCAAAAATAAATCAATAAAATAGAAAATTGCCATGGCCAAGCATTTATGGGTCACAAATAATGTCATGAACAAGTTTGGATCAAAAGATTATAGGCCCATTTGGAAAATTTTGCATTTTGACCAAAATGTCCTTTTGTGCAATTGTCTAAAATTGCCCAACTTCTGAATAGTGTATCTTGCTCAATTTTCCACATTTTTGAGTGTTCTTGGAGCTTTTGGAAATCTCTAAGAGTCCTCTAACCAACCTTTTTGGTCTCATCTCAATTGAAGTTTCCATGCTCAATATATCTTCAAAACAAAAAGTTGACTTTTTGTTGACTTTGAAAAGGACCTGTAATGTTTTGATCCATACCTTCCAAATGAAGCATTTTTTGAACATTCTTGTGAGACATGAAGTTGTAGAGAATTGAATTTCCTTCAAAACAAGAGGTGGTGGAAAAATTTCTGAGAAAGTATGAAGAAGTTATGCTCGGTCAAAGTTTGGTTGACTTTTCTCAGAGAAACCCTAATTTAGAAAGTTTGACATTTGAGCAAATCTTGAGTTTTCTTGATGAATCATGATCAACCCTTGATCAAATGATGAATGTAACTTCAAAATGAGGATGTTGACCAAAAATCATGAAGTTTGACTGTATGTTGACCACGATTGACTTTTGTCCAATACTGTTGATTTTCAACCATCGAGCAATTGTCTGAGGAAACTTGACTTGTGAGGCTTGAAACTTGACATGGAGAGTCTTTGAAACATATGAGGAGGCATGATGACCATTGGAGATGTTGGAAATCCACTTTGATCTGAGAATCACCAAACCCTAGTTTGGGTTGATTGTCTAGGAGAGGGTTTGTCTGATCAACCCTTGAGGAATCCTTGAGTATAGATGTATGAAATGCCTTGAGAAGATGGAGGGGAAATTTTCGGGTATGACACCTTGACACTTCCCTCAGTTTTGACACTCCCTTTTGAGAACTCTATCCGGCTGACCACTTTAGGACCCTCTTTGTGACATCTGCCCATGTTGAGAACACCAATGACCTTCTTCTTTTTGTTGATGAGCTTCTTCAGATCTTCTTGGCCTTTGACCAAGATGGTGAACATCTCCTGAAACTGGGCATTCTGAGCCTGAAGATCTTTGACAGTCTGTTCAAGAGCCATTTCTGCTAAAATAAATAGCGAGAAAATGAGAAAACCAATCTTCAATGTACCTGTTATGAAATGTTATGCCATGAGATGCAATGTTTATGTAATGCAATGCAATGTTTACAAGGACCTTTGGAATTTAAATTTGATAAACAAGCAATGAGCAAACTTTATTAGTTTCTTTTTATTCTCTTTTTTTAAGTACAAAAGATAGTTCGGAAAAATAAAAGAACAACAATCCTAAAGTTCTAAGTCTCCCATGGGCGCTTCCTGTTGGTGCCGAGGTAGGCGTTGATGTTCCGCTCCTCGTGAAGTAGCTTTGTCAACTCTAAAACCTTCTTCTCGCTTGCGTAGCACTGAGCCTCGAATGTATCCCTTTCTTCTTTGAGTTGAATCCAGGATCTTTCCAAGTCTTCGAAATTAGTAGGCATGTCGGGGTGGAGAATAGTATAGGATTCGTCACCTATAGCAACAGGTTCCATAATTACTGGTAGAATAGGCGTGAATGGCATCATGAGGTTTTGAGCTCGAGCTCGCACCCATTTGAGGTAAGGTTCCCAAGGAATAGAGTTTTGGTGCCCCAAAGTCTTGGTATCGGTCTTCTTTACCATGCCCCTAGCGTGTATGAACCTTCGTCGGTAATTCTGGAGATCGTGGTTGTAGTTGAACACAATATCTTGGAGAAGCATATCATGGGGACCATCTCTTCGAGCATAACCAAACTGATGTAGAGCTAGAGAAGGGTTGTAAGTGATACCTCCCCTTATACCAAGGAGTGGTACATTAGGGAATTCTCCACAACACTCAATGAAGGTGAACTCCTTTTGAGAGAAAAGGCACCAACGGATATCGGAATGGGAGAGTGACAGTAGTCTTTGAGACCACTTTAATCTTTGTTCGTTCTTTAATACTGATGGAGGAAGGTACGAAATAAACCACCTGGAAAGTAACAGTATGCAACACATGAGAGTTCCTTGTCTTTTGATAGTACGAGTGTGGAGAGAATGTAGGATGTCTCCAAGTAAAGTAGGCACAGGATTACGAGTGAGGAATATCTTGATGGCGTTGACATCTATGAATTGATCCGAGTTAGGAAATAGAATCAAACCATAGATTAGAAAAGCCAAAATGTCTTCGAATGCTTGGAAACTCATAGCTTTGAGGAATTCTCGGGATTTCTTTATTAGGAACTTGGCAAGTAAACCCTTAACTCCACTTCTTGTTTCCTAATTGGCTTCAATGTCTGAGCGCTTTAGATGTAGCATTGATGCAATGTCTTCGTACCTAGGAACCTTTTCTAAACCGGTGAATGACATTTGGTCAAGAATAGGTATCCCAAGTAGCTTAGAGAACTCTTCCAAGGTAGGAACTAACCGATAATCTAGGAATGTGAAGCAATGGTGTTTCGGATCGAAGAACTGGAATAGGACGTGCATCATATCTTCTTCAAAACTGGAGATAACCAAGTCAAGCAGATAACCATGTCTTTTGATGAACTGGGCATGATCGGGACTTTCTGAAACCAATTCTTTGAGCTGAGAAGGTATACCCATGAAGTTGATTCGGATAGTCTTTCTAGAAGCCATAATCCCTACAAAACAGAGCAAAGATAAATCCCTAGGTCCTTGAAATAGTTAGAAATAATATGCAATGCGATGATGTCATGATGTCATGTTTAGCAAGCACAAACAATTCACACAATAGCTCTAGGTTTAAGGCTTGCATGAGGTATAGGTGATTACCCTACCAAAAGTTTGAGTTGGTTCATCCTGTCCTATAATAGTAACTGGGTTCTAGGAATCTCATATCATTGATCTTTCTTGTAGGCGTTTATTTCAATACGAGTACCCAATGGTCGACCGAAAATATCCCAAAAGTTTGATCTTAATGGGCGTAGCATCGAGTATCAGCCAACCTTGGTCTACACCAAAGTCGGCCATCTCACTACCTTCTAATGGCAAAGATGGGTCAATTAAGGTTCTAAAAGTTGAGTTAGTGCTGATGACACCACACGGAAGCCAAATACTATCCTCAACTTGGAAATGAAGAGTATCAGGACATTCAAAGTGTCACACTAACGTAGCCATCATGTTGACCGTTTCAGTATACGCCTAACGGTCGCGACGATCTATTGTTACTTACCTAAGGAAACCTGTATCCGGGTGTAGGATCCCCCACAAATATAATACCCAAGCAACCCTTAAAGATAAAGCAAGCAAGTCAAACAGAAAACAGTAAAAATGATCTAAAAATCCCTAAGGCATTCTCTCTATAGGGTGTATCCCCGGAAGAGTCGCCAGTTCTGTAATACGGTGAACTGACTTTGGGAATTTGTTTTGCTTTTGATCGCAAAAATGTTGCGGATAGCAAGAGTCGCCACCGACTTTTCTTTTATCCAATTAAGGGAAGGTGAAAAGAATATGAAAAGACCTTCGTTAGATTCTGAGTAAGGGAGAAGGTTATGAAAAGGGAAGGTATTAGCACCCCTTTTCATCCGTAGTTATCTACGGGCTCTTAGTTGCTCTTAGATCACTTTAAAAATTGTGCTTTCTGTGTGTTTGACAAAAATGTTTTGAAAAGGTATTTCGCTTTGACTTTGTAATGATTCATGTAGGAATTTACACAAAGTGTTCGGAAATGTTTCATTTTTGAAAAGAGTTTGAACTTTGACAAAAGTGTGTGGTGTGAAAAGTATTTTGTTTTGAGCAAGCAACTTAAAGTCTTATTACCTACTCAGAATGGTCGTTTTCGAGTTGTTTTACGTTCCTTTAGAATAACATTATCCATACCATTAGTTGGTAGGTAACCTTATTCGTTGGATGTAGAGGGACATTCGAAGGGACATCAGATGGTCATAGAAGGCAACTTGTAGGAAGTATCCTAGCACATTCGAAGGGACGATCATCACTTTTCGTAGGCAACAATCGAGGGACGAGATCATGTATTCTTAGGCGACATCGTGGGTCTATGATCTTTGTATCGAAGGGACTATGATGATATGTTTCGTAGGCAACCGTGCTAGGATACCTCTACGTTCGAGGGACTTGACCATTTAATCGAAAGGCAACGAGAGAGAATTACCCTAATGGGTGCATGTGTGAAAAGAGTGTGTTGATTCAAATATATTATCTTGCAAATTATAGGTGATCTATGTTCAATTTATCTTGCCATACACGCCTATTACATGGCTTTGGGGCAGTTACATAATAGGAGTGCGGAAAGTAAAAGTCCTAATTAAACTATTACATCCCATGAGCAGTTACATAATATTGAAAAGAAAAGCGAGAAAAGTAGTCCGAAACATTACAACCTGTGAATAGATACATAATCGGAAAATATAAGAAACTCGCATAAGAGAAAAAATGGTAGTAAAAATAAGATTTTTGAATGAGGAAAAAGATTTTAGGTTAGTAATGCTGATTAGATGATAAAATAATTTTTTGGTAATTTTCTGGATCGATTTTGATAATTAAAAGCAATTAAAAGTCAATTTAATGGTTAATTAACAATTAATTAAAATATGCATGCAAAAATATTAATTTTAATGTCAAAAATTAAATAAACATTTTTCTGATTAAAATGCAAAAGGAAAATATTTTTGGTGTTTTTTAAATGCATGTAAAAAATGTTTAAAGATTAATTAAATTGAATGAAAATATTAAGAAAAATAAGAAAATAGAAAATTTAGTTTGCAAAGCTGTTAAAAAAGAAATTGCCATGCCAAGGATCGATCCCACGCCCTCTGGAGAAATCAACCAACGCATTGCCAACTGAACCAAGGTGTCTTGGTGTTTGTAATCTGCAAACAATGGTTTATAAGTGTAAACGTGTCATAATTGTGATTTTCAAACACAGTCAAATGCGTGGGACCCAGTATGTATGTGAGAGCGAATCAGAACGCAAGGAATTGCCACGCCTTCGGTCAACCGGTCTTCGCCTGAGTCAGCGCCGGAGTTAGGGCTTCGGTCATCTTCTCCAGCTAGCTCGATCTTCAATCCTGCAAAATAGACAAAAACAAAAGCAAAGGGATACCTTACCCCCCTAAATCGACCATGGCGAACACGATGGTGGTGTCCTTTTGGCCTGAAAGTCCCTGTATCGTCCGGTTCCAAGGTTTCCAGTTTTGAAACCCTAACTATGGCATAACGCGATTTGGACGTTCAACCTTGTGAACGATGACCCAGATCCTGTCTATGATACCTCATGATCATGTTAGAATGGCTAGTTTCGATTAAAACACACTGATATTAAAAATTCAAAATCAAGAAAAATTAAAAATTCGAAATCAAGAAAAATATGGCTAGTTTCGATTAACCATGGTTTTTGATGTATACTTACTCAATCTTACCTCAGGAATACAATGGAATGATCAAGAGTGGCTGGAAGTGGCTGGAAAGACAAATTCGATTTTGCCAACTTTGAGATATTTTTTGAGAAAATAGGGTTGCTTCAAGAGGCTAGGGTTTCGTCCCTGGTCTTTGTGAATGGAATAGGTATTTATAGAGCAAGAGGTTGGAGCAAAAAGAATGAAAAAAGATATTCTTTTGAATGCAAAATATTTTCTCTTTCAATTTTGATCAAATCTTTCCAAAATTTGATTTTCTCTTCCTTGCATGAGCTAGCACGAATTTGGCATGTTTTGTGGGCTTCCTTGGTCCTCAAGCTTAATAAAAATCCAACCCAACTTAAATTATACCTTGTTTTCATATTTTATTTAATTTAAATTTGAATTAAATGCTTTTAATTTCAAAAATAAATCAAAAAAATTGAAAGTGGTCGTGGCAAGGCATCAAGGGGTCACAAATAATATTATGATCAAGTTTGGATCATAAAATTATAGGTCCATTTGGAAAAAATTGGATTTTGTCAGATGTTTTTCTTTGTGCAATTCTTCAAAAATGCCCAACTTGTGCAAGGTGTATTTTGCTCAATTTTTAACATGTTTGAGTGTTCGTGGACTTTTTAGAAAGCTCTAGATGTCCTCTAAACAACCTCTTTTGTTTCATCTCAATTGGAGTTTCCATGCTCAATAACACTTCTTTACAAAAAGTTGACGTTTTGTTGACTTTGAAAAGGACCTGTAATATTTTGATCCATATCTTCAAAATGAAGCATTTTTTAACCATGCTTGTGGGACATGAAGTTGTAGAGAATTGAATTCTCTTCAAAATGAGAGGTGGTGGAAAAATTTCTGATAAAGTATGAGAAAGTTAAGCTCAGTCAAAGTTCAGTTGACTTTTCCTCAAGAAACCCTAATTTGGAAAGTTTGACTTTTGATCAAATCTTGAGTTTTCTTGATGAATCATGATCAACCCTTGATCAAATGATGAATGTTACTTCAAAATATGGATGTTGACCAAAAATCATGAAGTTTGACTATATGTTGATCACAGTTGACCTTTTGTCCAATACAACTGATTTTCAATCATTTGAGCAATTGTCTAAGGAAACTTGACTTGTAAGGCTTGAAACTTGACATGGAGATTCTTTGAAGTACATGAGGAGGCATGATGATTATAGGAGATGTTGGAAGTCCATCTTGATCTGAGAATTTCCAAACCCTAGTTTGGGTTGATTGCCTAGGAGAGGGTTTGTCTGGTCAATCCTTGTGGAATCCTTGAGTATGGATGTATGAAATGTCTTGAGAAGTAGGAGGGCAATTTTTGGGGTATGATAGTATGGAGTAATTCTTAAAAAAGTTATACCTGAAACATCTAAAGAGGTTTTGTTTAGGTTTACCTCTGGTAAATGGAATCCTACCCAGTTGAAATATTCGATCCGCTGTCGCGCGCGAATCAAAACGAGTAATTTTTGAAAACGTAGTATAGCGACAATGACTCGAATCGTCTCACAAGGATTCTTGATTATTACTAACCGAAGGTAAATCGAATTAGGGGGTTGGTTTGATGATCGATCAAGAAAAAGCAGAAAATTAGCGGTTAAAATAAGTGATTATAAAATAAGTCAATCTACCGATTCAGTTCCTACTATCATCGATTATTATAATTTTAATACCCGAAGCGGATTATCTATTCCTATTTGGATACAAACCCAGTGACAAGCGCGGTGAAGTTTGTGAGATGTACGATCCTATTGTCCGAATTAAGCAAACGGGATAAATTTTCATGGATTAAGCAAACATGATTGATCAGACACAACAACGAATTAAGCAAACGCGATGAGTCTAAGTTAGGATCATACAATCAACCAAATTGAATCAATATATTTCATGCAATTGAATTAAGCATACAATAACACAAAATATTATTGAAAGGAATTAAACTGAAATTAACATTATAATAATCTCAAGTGTTGGAACCTGAATACAGCAGATCGACTCTAGATGTTTAGTTCCTCATCATAATCGTCAAAAGCAAAATAGTATTTTTTTTCTGAATAATGAAAGGTCCAACCAAATTACTTTAGCGGCTGCTAGGTATACTAAGAACAAGGATTCGGGTCATAACCCAGTTGGGTCAAAAACACAACCCAGACCCAAAACAAATGACCCAAAACTTAAATATAAAAAATGCTGCAACTTCAACGACTTTTTCAACCTTGCTACAGTCCGAATCAGCTTCTGGCCACAACTAGAGAGTTGTAGATCTTTCTCTTAGCTTTCCAACGCATGGTCAAACGCCTCAATCCGATTCCTGTAGCTCAAGTTATAAATGTTTCTGCGAAAGCTGCAAATGCTGAAAATTAAATACGAAAATGAAATAAGTGCAAAAATAGAATAAAATAGAAAAACAATATAAAATATAAAAATAATTAAAGGAAAACAAGGAAATTCTTAGATACAAACATGGAAGAATGTGCATGAAAATGCACTGATCAGATAGTATGGAGTAATTCTTAAAAAAGTTATACCTGAAACATCTAAAGAGGTTTTGTTTAGGTTTACCTCTGGTAAATGGAATCCTACCCAGTTGAAATATTCGACTATCAAGAAAGAAATGCTTTCTACTATAAAATGTGTTTCAAAATTTCAATATGATTTATGTAATAAATGTTTTTATTACAAATTGATTACATCTATGCTAAATATATTATTGAAAAGGATGTTAAAAATCTTGTTGCAAAACAAATATTTGCTAGATGGAAATCTTAATTATCAATGTTTAAGTTCGATATTAAACATATTAAAGGTGAAAATAATTCACTTGTTGATTACCTCACCCATTAATTTTTGCAGGGAGAAAATGACACCCCTATCTAGGAACGGAAGAGGTCACGGTTATGGACGAGGCCTAGGAAGAGGGAGTAATAATATGTTACCCCAAAGTGAATTAAATATTCCTCTAATAGGGGATTGGAGTACAATCTATAAAGGTAGAAATATGAAGCAGTTACCTATTAAAAAAAGGAAGATATACCTTCTTCTTCATCCTCTAAAAAGATTATATCTTACAAAGAAATTAAGACCGATGTCCCACCTCAAGAGCAAGTAACTGATTATTTTGAGAATCTAGTTACAAAGAAAATTATGTATGTTGATGATGAGGATCTAAAAATCAATACAACTGATGGATGGGCTATCAAACTAAGATACCTCGAATCAAGAGGATATCCAGGTCTTCATGGTAAATCAAGACCACATCTAGAAATACTACTAGCAGTTACTGAATCGGTAATCTTTACTCATCATTATCAAAACAACAATCCTGAAAGTTTCATAAACTTTAGCAAATTCCACATTAATAAGATTTTATCACCCAGATAATGGGTTCTTAACCCTAATGGTGAAAAGGAAATAAGAATTGCCGAAGGAAAATATATTTATTTTAATTATTGGGACTATGTTCAGGCTTTCACCTAAGCCTTTTATTACCAAAATCCTAAGAATAAACATTCTTGGTTTTTCTCAATTAATCTATATGTGATTAATAGATCCATTCCAAATTGGTTCTATGCATGGTGGATTAAATTTGTCCTACTTTGGAATATTACCAAAAGAGTTAAATGATTTTTATACTCCTTGGTGTGAAAATAGTCCACTGGTGTTATAAATTTCATCAAATTTGATAACTAGACAATGTCCATATATTTTTGTCACTTAGTTTCAAGTTCCTTGGATTTGGAGATGGACTATCACTATTTCTAATGACAAGTTTAATATCCCCATTCTAGAAAGAAATTGTTTCTACAAATGGTGGAATAAGATAAGTTTAGAAGAAATCCAGGACAAAATTGTTGTAGTCAAATCTGCCATGGCTGAGGACCAAAATAACATTGTTAAAAACCAAAATTCTCAAAAAATGTCTATGGGAAACTTAAAGAACTTTTTCCAAGGGAAGTATCCCAATTAAACAGAACAAGAAATTATGGTCAGGACTTTGGATCATATGAAGACTCAATTCTTCAACACTTTTCAATCTGAAGCTTCAAAAGATGATATTCAATCTATGAAGACTAGTTCATCCATGGGATCAATGGATTCCAACACCTTTAAAGTTTAGCTGGCGAGGCTCAAAATGATGACTCCATAACTGAATATTTCTGGGATGCTATGATTCAATCTATGCCCCAAAAGGCTAAAGAGAAAGACAAGGCTAAGCAATTACAATAATGTAAAAGACGAGCAATAATTCAAAGATAAGAAAGAATCTTATCCGGGAATAAAGAAAAAGAAAAATACAAGTAATAATACAAAGATAATAATCTTATCTTGGAAAGCAAAAAGCTCTACTATTGGGTCAATGGGGCCATTGTGTACCCGACATTAATAATTCATCTTTTTTTGTTGTAACCGGCTATCATAGGTAGCTTGTATTAGCTTAAATAGTAAGCCTTTCATCCCTATATAAAGGGATTTAGTTTTCCTTTGTAAGCACGCAATTTTAATACAGCAAAATTTCATATATGCTATGCCTTCTTTATATCCTTTATTAACAGAATACATTATAAATCCGATCCTGCATCCCGTGTAATATATTTCTTCCTGCATCCGGTGTAATAAATTTCTGGTATCAAGCTTTAAGGATGAGTACTATACTCAGATTTCTATGAACCAAGATTTCATTCCCTTTGTCAAATGGTTCATTAGTTACTTTATAAGTAAACAAAAAGAAGAGTTGGTTTTCATAAAAGAAGACGAACTTTTAGTCCTACAAAAACCTTGGGAAAATATCAGAGGAGAAAAAATGGAATCTCCTTTTCACCCAGAGAAAACCATAAGTTTGGGTCCTCATACTGAGGCTACACCTTATCTTACACTTCAGTTTCAAAGAGTTGAACAAAATCAGGTTACTCTTAAAGAGTTAAATTCCAAAATTAAATCCAATAATTATACTAATTCCTATCTTGTTTGTTTAGGAGAACAATTTATTTCTATGGAAAAAGAACTCTCATCCATAAAAGATCTTTTAGACAAACAAATATCTCGTCAAAAAATTATTATTGACCTTATTAATATGCCGAAATCTCAAGAACAAGCTTCCACATCTAATATTTCAGATGTTCCTATAATTCAACCTCTTATTCCTATAGAAGGATTTAAAATGGAAACCAACGGTGATGAGTTTGTCCATGTTCTTGAGAAAAGCTTAAGGATTTACATTTAACGGTTGTGTCTAATCAAGACTCTTCTAATGAAGAAGACATTGATGATTTATCAAATATGTTTGCTGACTTAGACATTAGTAATCAAAATACTAGTGAAATAAACTCTATTTATAACTTTAAACCTTTAGAAAAACTGTTATTATAAGCGCCCCTCTCCTCGAGATTTACTTTTTGAGGAACCTGAACCCTTCCAAAATTCGTATTCTGGAATAGCTATTTATGAATGGTACATTGATGGATTAAATGAAAAACAAATTTTGATGCAATACATACAATTATTATGTATTCTACTGTTTGTAAACAACACGTAAATTTCGACAGAGATATTGGCTACTTTATAACAACTAGATTTGTTGGTCAGTTAAGAGGATGGTGGGATTATTATCTCACTGAAAGTCATAAAAAAGGTATTCTTAACCAAAAGAAAATGGTTAAGTCCAAAGCTCGTGCACTCGGAGCAAGTGGAATTGCTACCACAGGTGAAGAAGATGTGGTTTATACATTGCGTCTCTCAATCCTTTAACATTTTGTTGGAACCAATATCCCTATTGGAAAAAATTAAAACTCTACTTCAGAATCTAAGATGTCCTTCCCTTACACATTTTAGATGGTACAAGGATACCTTTTGGTCTAGATTTTATCAATTAAACAACCCTAATTCTATCCACTGGAAAGCCATATTTATTGATGGTTTACCCTATTTATTTTTTGAAAAGGTTAGACATTCTTTAAGAAGTAAAAATGATGGGATAAATATTAACTGTCCTGATCTTACTTATGGTCAAATTATTAGCACTTGTGTTAATGAAGGATTAACCTTGTGTAATGATATTAAGCTTAAAAATCAACTTAAGAAACGGAAAATTTATAAAAAACACCAACTGGGTGAATTATGTGACCAGCTTGCCTTCGATCTTGGAGGATCCTCTGAGAATAAAAAGAAAATAGGAAAAAATTTCCAAACTAAACCTCATAAAAATAATAAGGATAATTATAAAAATTCTTATAAGAAGTATAAGAAAAAGGTTCACTTCAATAAAAATAGACCAAAAGTAAAGGCTTTTAATCATAGAGGCAAAAGAAATGCTAAAATGCTTAATGTATCTTACGACAAATGTGGTAAAGATGGTCACTATGCAAACCAATGTTGGACCAAGAAATATCTTAATGAAATCGAGGACGAGAAATTACGCTCTCAACTTGAGAAAGTTTGTTTACTTAAGTCTGACTTAGAAACCAATTCTTCTAATGAAGATATTAACATGATCTATGAATCATCATCAGATTATTCCTTTGATATTTTTGACAATAATAATTGCCAACGTAATCAAATAGATTACTGGAAGAATATTGTAGACATGAATGGTCTTAATGTTCTTACTACAGAACAAGATGATTCCATAGAAGCTATTGAGTCCATTTCTGATAATAATCTTAAGAGAAAATTGCTTGAAGTGTCAATTCAAGAAAAATCTAAAATAGAATATCCTATTATTATTGAAGCCCCTTACAAATTAAGTGAGGTTTTATCCAGATTTAAAGAGTCCCATATCCGTGAAACTCCTATTTCCCTTATTGATTTATATGGAAAAATAAAAATCTTTTGAAATATGAAATTGCTCAGATAAAGAAAGATAATAAAAAATTATCTCAAAGGGTCTCCTTGCTAGAAACAAGTTACCCTAAAGTTGAAGAAATATCTTCTACCAGTAGTCTGTCTAGTAATGACATTGTAATTTCTCAAAAATGGTTTGCTAAAGTAACTTTAGTTATTAACAGAATGTTTATTTTACAAAATTAAGTCTCCCTTATTGATAGTGGCGTTGACCTTAACTGCCTTCAGGAAGGAATTGTTCCTACCAAGTATTATACTAAAACCACTCAAACCCTTGCTCAGGCTAGTGGTGACATATTAACGGTTAATTATAAATTACCTAATACATACGTTTGTAATAAGATATTTGTTTACCTACTCATTCCATCTTGGTTAAAAATATGACTCGTAGAGTTATTCTTGGAACTCCTTTTTTAAATAGCGTTATGCCTTTAATTAATGTTGACACTAAAGGCATTATCACCATGATTAATGGAAAAATAGTCACTTTTGAATTTATTATTGACCATCATATTAAGATGCTTAATGAAGTTAAAGGTATGCTTTTAAATAAAGAAGGACAATTATGTTTTCTTAAAGACGAAGTTAGTTTATTAAATATTAATGAACAACTTAATAAAGATGAAATAAGTAGGAAAATCAAATTCATTGATCAACAATTCCAAGATGAGGTGTGCAATGATTTGCCCAATACTTTTTGGGATAGAAAGAAACATGTTATTTCTTTACCCTATCATGATGACTTTAATGAAAGTCAGATTCACACTAAGGCCAAACCGGCCCAGATGAATCATGAGTATTTAGACCTATGCAAAAAAAGAGATAAATTATCTTTTAGAGAAAGGTTTACTGCTTTTTATGTTAATAATGATGCTGAAAGAGAACGTGGCATCACTATACTTGTTATCAATTATAAACCCCTTAATAAGGTGTTGAAATGGATTAGATATCCTATTTTTAATAAAAAGGATTTATTGGATAAATTAAACACTGCTTTAATCTTTTCTAAATTCGATAAGAAATATGGCTATTGACAAATTCAGATTAATGAATCTGATAAGTATAAAATGTATTTCACTGTACCTTTTGGACATTTCGAGTGGAATGTCCTCCCTTTTGGTCTAAAGAATACTCCTTCAGAATTTGAAAATATTTTGAATGATATTTTTATTCCTTGTGCGCAATTTATAATTGTTTACGTTGATGATGTTTTAGTTTTTTCTAAAACAATATATCAGTATATTAAACATTTCAAAATATTCAAGGGTTTAATTAAGCATAATGGATTAGTTATATCCGCTCCTAAGATGAAAATATTTCAGACTAAAATTAAATTTTTAGGCCATGAAATTTATCAAGGAACTATTATTCCTCTTCAAAGAAGTATTGAAATTTATCAAGTAGTCCAAAGAATTAAAAATAAGGTTAAATGTTTGTCTTACTTATCTCTAGTTAATCCCAAGTATTTTAAAATTGTTGAAACTGATGCTTCAGACTTAGGGTATGGATGAATTCTTAAGCAGGTTACACCTGAAACATCTAAAGAAGTTTTGGTTAGGTTTACCTCAGGTAAATGGAATCCTACTCAGTCAAAATATTCGACTATCAAGAAAGAAATGCTTTCTATTATAAAATGTGTTTCAAAATTTCAAGATGATTTACTTAATAATTTTTTTATTACAAATTGATCGCAGCTCTGCTAAATCTATTATTGAAAAGGATGTTAAAAATGTTGTTTCAAAACAAATATTTGCTAGCTGGCAATCTCAATTATCAATGTTTGAATTTGTTATTAAACATATTAACGATGAAAACAATTCACTCACCCGTGAATTTTTACAGGGAGAAAATGACACTCCCATCTAGGGGAGGTAGAGGCCTGGCTTATGGAAGAGGCCTTGGAAGAGGGAGTAACAATATGTTACCCCAAAGTGAATTAAATATTCCTCTAATAGGGGATTGTACTATAGTGTATATCATTTACAATCTATTAGCATATTTTGTAAACTCTTTGTGGGTGCAATTAATTCGTATAGACAAAACCTTTGATTGTTAAAATTGTTTTGTTGATTATCTTACAATATATTAGATTGTGAGAGGAATTTGATATCAACAAAGTTCAAAGGAAATTTTAGAAAATTAAGTGCACACCATGTGTTTGATTAGTTGTTTCATTTGGTTTTATCATTTGTAGCATTGAATATTGGTTTTCCTTGTAATTGTAAAACAATTACTTGAGAGTTTATTGTATTAAGATATTATTATCGTCATTCAATTGAGTATTGATCGTGTTCAAATTCGAACCTCCAATAACCATTTCAGTTTGGATGACTTGTGGTCTAGGATACGACTTCCGCTTGCCAAATTTTTACTAAAAACTTTTTAAAAACCTTTTTAGTAAAATTTTACTTTGGCTATCAATTCATCCCCTCTTGATAATTTATCGTCATCTAACAGTTCCAAGCCAAATATTTCCTAATCTTTTCGTTGCATTGGGGGAAGAAGAAGTAGAACCATCAGCAGAAGCAAGAGTCTCCAGCTGGATTTACCAAAAAATTGAATGAGCCTCTAGATTCATAGGGGTTGCCAAAATGTAATGGTCCTTCATACTTTTCCAATTGTCATATAGATGTTGAACATCTTGGTTGATTGACATATATAAATGATTCCTATACCACACAAATAAATTTGTTTAAGTTTGGGACACAGAGAATAAAGTGAACAAAAACTTGCTTGATGGTACAATTTACCAATACTCTTACTACTTAGAAAAAGCCCAAGAAAACATATGATGATGGGTAGGGGCGATGTCCAGGTGATTCAAAAAAATTTCTCCAAAAATATGAAGGGATCTAAATCTAACATAAGTAAATAGGCATTCGTAGAAGGGACTAAAACATAAGTTGTAATGAATTTAAATTATTTTTCCTTCATCAATATGAGAGACAACCCAATCAGAAGTAGGACCACATCCATTATTTGTTTCTTCTAGCTTTTCCACATAATGAAACACGAAACTTGTTCGCACCAGTTAAAAATCACTCCGGATGTAAAGTATAGATTCAAGCGGCTGCACTTAATTTGTGTGTCCCTGTTTCACCATGTAGTCCTAGATATCACGAAAAAGATAACGCTATTAAGAAACATGGTGTAATATCCTGATTTTTAATAGTCAATTATTAATTATTATTATTATATATTATATTATGTGAAAATTAATTTATTTGATAATTTAAAATGGAATTTGAATTATTAGAATATATATGTTATTTAAATAATTGAGTTTTATAAGTAGAATTGTGGTTATTTGGTTATTAAGCTTAAGTTTAAGAATGAAAGTAATGGGGAGGTATTAAGTGTTAAGCTCAATACTTAGAATTGTCATTTGATTAAAGAAGAGGAAGAGGAAAAGAAGAAAAGAGAAAAGGAGAAGAAGATGAGAGAAGGTGAAACTCTAGGAAGTCAAATCTTCAAGAGGTAAGGGGGAGAATCTTCATTAATATGCATTTGTATGTTGTTGGGTAGTAATTAGTAACATGCTATAGGATTGAGTATCTCTATTTCTAGGTTTTTCATTCTCAAATTAAAGTTGTAATTTGGGGATTTTGGTGATTAAAACTAGATTTTATGATATGGGTAGGTTCCCTATAGTGTATACATGTTAGATAATGTTTAAATGATGATTAATAAGCATTAAAACTGTTTTGGAGAAGTAATTTCGTAGCTGGTGCAGTGATGTTCGCAGCAGAGTTTTTCTGCATAACGCAAAGGCCGTTGAGCGCACGGGGGGCCGTTAAGCGTGCCTTGCTATATGCAGAAAAATAAAACTTATGATTTTGCATGTTTTGGCTTAGGGATATTCTTGCTTATGATTTATCATTAATTTACATGATTTCAAATAATTGTATTGATGAGTTTTGGATCATGTTAGATGTGATTTCGTTGATTACATTTGAATTAGTGTATGTATGTTATGTTTTGGATGGATTGTTAAGAATAACATGTGTTGACTTGAATGTTATATGTTATTTGTGATATATGATGATAGTATATGTTATGTGCATTGCTTGTTGTTGATGAAACATGATGTTGTGCAATTGGTGAATAATTCACATGAGTTGAATTATGGTGATATGTTTGAATAATTGAGTTTGGTGGGTAATCTTAATTTGCATATGTTGTTTGATGAATTACACATGCATACATGGTTGACCTTGAAAATTGAGGTGGTGAAACTTTGGGTTCACATTTGGCTCGATTCTTGATTGGATAACTAGCAGTAAAATAGTGGATTCACAATGGTGCCTTTAGCCTTGTCTAGATAGGAAGTGCGGCTTTTGTTCTAAGTTAATGAATCGGAAGCGAGGAAAACAAATTGTTCCCGATGGTACCACATGCATATTGAGTCACATTGCATTGTTGTCTCATGAATCATTGATGAATATGTATTGTGTGTATTGGAATTGTGATATTTGATTATATGAATAGTTGAATTGATTGGATTTGTGACATTTATGCTAATTGATATAAATGTGACTATGTTATACTTGGAATGTTTGTATTATCATGTTATTTTGGAATATCACTTGAAGTGTGTGGAATTCGTGAATAAATGTTGTTTCTATATTGCTTCCAATTATATATTTTTGGATAATGATGTGAATTCTCACCCTTTTGTTGTGATGTTGCCTCTATGTGGTTAACATGCAGGTTCCGAGAATAGCAGTGCTTCGCACAAGACTAGTTGAGGTGTTTATCTATTTATTCCTTATACTAGGTAGTGAGTCATTGCTCTGGTCATGTAACACGGGGATTATTTGGATTTCTGCTTTTATGAGATATTTGTTATGTATTCTCATCTATGCTGGATTTGTATGTTGAGATACTATGTTGATGTGGCCTTGGTGCCAATGTATGGAGTCTTATTATTTGATTTATGTTATGAATTCATCTTTATTTCATCCAATGGTTATAGTATGTGATGTAATCATTGATAGTATCAGAGATATTAAATACTCCGTTGTGAAATGCATGATTTGGTTTTAAAGCATGAGATTCAAATACGTGTTATGATTATGACCAGTTTATGTATTGTTTTAATTTTAAAGTAAATAAACATGTGACGCCCTCTTGATATGCATTTGATTTTACTCTGATTGTGCAATATATTTTAAGTGGGGGATTAGAGGGTGTTACATTAGTGGTATCAGAGCAATGGTTAGTCAGATTTTGGCCAGGTTATTAATTAATTTAATTATTGTTGTATTCGATATATGTGTGAAACACTATCGATACTTGTGTGTTACCGCTTGTTTGAAGAAGTGGGTTTCAAACAATTAGGGGCGACGCTTTCGCTTCTCTGAGTTGTTCAGTGGTGGAGCATTGGTTCGGTGTTCTATAAATTGCAAGAGTGTGGATTTGAGTACAGATAAAGGACGTTATTGCAGTTGGGTAACGATATCTTATGCTCCATTATGGTTTCAGCTACCTATTGACAAATTGAGGAACTGATCACCCTTAATCCCTTGTTGATAGTAGATGAGATCGTATGGGATGAGATATGCTTGTATTACCAGCATGATAGTATGTAAAGTAGGATTTATGATGAAGATAGTAGGGAGAGTTATTCTTACTATAAGGATGTGAATGATAAGAAAGGAAAATGTCAATTTTGTGGGAGCCATATGATGATAAGAAGAAACCTAGTGGTGGAAAGAAGCCAAGTGAGGGAGGATCTTCTACTCCGATTAAGTGTTACAAGTGTGGTGTGGAAGGACATCGTGCTTCTGATTTTGGAAAAGATGGTGGAAAGGATAGTGGAAAGTGCTTTAGGTGTGGCAAGGCGGGTCACAAGATTGCTGATTGTAGGTTTAGTGCGGATGTGACTTGTTACAAATGTGGTGAACAAGGTCATGTTAGTACTAAGTGTGAGAAGCCAAAGAAGGAGCAAGCTAGAGGGAAAGTGTTTGCATTGTCTGGTGTCGAGACTCCGGTTGAGGATAGACTTATCCGAGGTACATGCTTTATTCATGGTACACCTTTGATTGCTATCATTGATACTGGTGCAACACATTCTTTTATTTTTGTGGATTGTGTTAAGGGGTTGAATCTTGAATTGTCTGATATGCATGGAAATATGATTATTGTTACTCCTGCTATGGGTTCTGTTTGTACTTCTATTGCTTGTCTGAATTGTCCGTTGATTATTTTTGGTAGAGACTTTCGGATGGATTTAGTTTTTCTTCTGTTAGATCAATTGGATGTGATTTTTAGTATGAACTGGTTGGAATACAATCATGTTTTTATGAACTATTTTGACAAGTCAATTATCTTTCTTGATTCTGGTGTCGAGAATGATTTGTTTTTGTCTGCTAAGCAAGTGGATGAATCTTTGAAAGATGGTGTTGTGTTGTTAGCTTTGTTGGCATCGTTGGATCTCGGTGAGAAAACAAGCTATGGGTGAACTGCCTGTTGCCTATGATTTTCCTGAGGTATTTCTTGAAGATGTAAGTAATTTTCCCCCAAAGCGTGAGGTTGAGTTTTTGATTGATTTAGTTCCTGGTACTAGACCTATTTCGATGGCTCCGTATCAAATATCTGCTTCTAAGTTGAAAGAGTTGAAAAGTAAACTTGAGGATTTTCTTGAAAATAAGTTTATTCGTCCGAGTGTATCTCTGTGGGGTGCACCTGTTTTGTTGGTTAAAAAGAAGGAAGGTTCTATGAGTTTGTATGTTGATTATAGACAACTGAACAAGGTGACTATAAAGAACAAGTATCCACTTTTGAGGATTGATGATTTGATGGATCAGTTGGTTGGTTCTTGTGTTTTCAGTAAGATTGATTTGAGGTCTGGTTATCATCAAATTCATGTGAAAGCTTAGGATATTCAGAAGACTGCTTTTAGGACAAGGTACGATCACTATGAGTATTCTGTAATTCCATTCGGTGTGACAAATGCTCCTTGTGTGTTTATGGAATATATGAATAAGATTTTTCATGAGTATCTGGATCAATTTGTTGTTGTGTTCATTGATGATATTCTGATTTATTCTAAAAGTGAAGAGGATCATGCTAAGCATTTGAGAATTGTGTTATCTGTGTTGGAAGAGAAGAAGTTGTATGCTAGGCTTTCTAAGTATGAGTTTTGGTTGAAGGAAGTGATTTTTCTTGGGCATGTAATTTTGAGTGGTGGTATTTCTGTGGATGCTTCAAAGGTTAAGGTTGTATCTCAATGGGAAGCTCCGAAATATTTTTTTGAGATTAGAAGTTTTCTTAGTTTGGCTGGTTATTCTCCTAAGTTTATTGAAGGTTTTTCTAAGTTGGTGTTACCTTTGACGCAGTTGACAAGGAAAGGTCAGGCTTTTGTTTGGATTTTGCAGTGTGAAGCTAATTTTCAAGAGCTTAAGAGAAGGTTAACGACCGCTCTTATTTTGATTTTTCCTAATCCGACAGAATCATTTGTGTTGTATTGTGATGCTTTATTTATGGGTTTAGAAGGTGTGTTGATGCAGAATGGAAAAGTGGTAGCTTATGCTTCGAGGCAACTTAAAGTTCATGAGAGGAATTATTCGACGCATGAGTTAGAGTTGGCTGCAATTGTGTTTGTTTTGAATATTTTGAGGCATTATTTATTTGGTTTGAGATCTTAAGTGTATATCGATCATAAAAGTTTGAGGTATATGTTTGATCAGAAAGAGTTGAATATGAGGCAAAGAAGATGGTTGGAATTCTTGAAGGATTATGATTTTGGTTTGAATTATCATCCGGGTAAAGCGAATGTAGTAGCTGATACTTTGAGTAGGATGTCTTTGCATATGTCTATGTTGATGGTAGGAGAGTTGGATTTGATTGAGAAATTTCGAGATTTGGGTTTGGTTTGTGACCTGAATTCTTCTTGTGTTAAGCTTGGTATGTTAAAGCTTACTAGTGGTATTTTTGAAGAGATTCGAGAAGGTCAGAAATTCGATTTGGTTTTGGTTGATAAGATGGTATTGATCAATCAAGGTCGAGGTGGTGATTTTCGAATCGATGAGAATGGTATCATGAGGTGTCATGATAGAGTTTGTATTCCTAATGTTGAGGATTTGAGGAAGAGAATTCTTGATGAAGGACATCGCAGTGGCTTGAGTATTCATCCTGGTGCTACTATGATGTATCAAGATTCGAGGAAGTTGTTTTGGTGGTCTGGTATGAAGAAGGATATTGCAGAGTTTGTGTATTCTTGTTTAATCTGTCAGAAGTCTAAGGTTGAACATCAAAAACCATATGGTTTATTGCATTCGTTATCCTTTCCTGAGTGGAAGAGGGATAGCATTTCTATGGATTTTGTTTTTGGATTTCCAAAGACTCTGAGTGGTCATGATTCTGTTTGGGTTATTGTGGATAGATTGACAAAATCTGCTCACATTATTCCAATTTTGATGGATTATCCTATGGAAAAGTTTGCTAAGTTGTATATTGAGAAGGTCGTGATTTTCCATTGTGTTCCATCGAGTATTATTTCGGATAGAGATCTGAGATTTACTTCGCATTTTGGGGAAGGTTTGCAAAGTTCTTTGGGTACTAAGTTGCGTTTGAGTTCGGCGTATCATCCACAAATGGATGGTCAAACTGAAAGGACGATTCAATCATTGGATGATCATTTGAGAGCTTGTGTTTTAGAGCATAGAGGTGTTTGGGATAGTTATTTTCCTTTGATTGAGTTTACCTATAACAATAGTTTTCATTCGAGTATTGGAATGACTCCGTTTGAAGCTTTGCATGGAAGAAGGTGTAGGACGCCTTTATGTTGGTATGAATCTAGTGAGAGTGTTGTGGTTGAAATTGAGATAGTTCAACAGACTACGGATAAGATTAAGATGATTCGGGAAAAGATGAAGATTTCCCAGAGTCGTCAGAAGAGTTATCATGATAAGAGGAGAAATGATCTTAGCTTTGAGAAAGAGGATCATGTGTTTTTGCGAGTTACTCATGTGACTGGTGTTGGTAGAGAATTGAAGTCAAGGAAGTTGACTCCACATTTTATTGGTCCGTATCAGATTGCTGAGAATGTTAGTGAAGTAGCCTATCAAACTAATTTTCCGCCGTCACTTGATAATCTTCATGACGTATTCCATGTATCTCAATTGAGGAAATATATAGCGGATATGTCTCAAGTTGTGCCGCTAGATGATGTGCAAGTTAGAGATAATTTGTCGGTTGAGACTTTACCGATGCGTATTGAGGATCGAGAAGTTAAGCAACTTCAAGGTAAGGAAATCGCTTTGGTGAAAGTGGTTTGGAGAGGTCTTGCTAATGGTAATGTGACTTGGAAGCTTGAGAGTCAGATGAAGGATTCATATCCTGAGTTGTTCGCTTGAGGTAATTTTTTAGGGCGAAAATATTTTAAGTGAGGGAGAGTTGTAACATCCCGATTTTTAATAGATAATTATTAATTATTATTATATATTATATTATGTGATAATTAATTTATTTGGTAATTTAAAATGGAATTTGAATTATTTGAATATATATGTTATTTAAATAATTGAGTTTTATGAGTAGAATTGTGGTTATTTGGTTATTGGGCCTAAGTTTAAGAATGGAAGTAATAGGGAGGTGTTAAGTGTTAAGCTCAATAAGACAATCCTAGTTAGTAAAGGGTTATAAGAAAATCATAATTAGAATTGTCATTTGGTGAAAGAAGAGGAAGAGGAAAAGAAGAGAAATGAAAAGGAGAAGAAGAGGAGAGAAGGTTAAACCCTAGGAAGTCAAATCTTCAAGAGGTAAGGGGGAGAATCTTCATTGTTATGCATTTGTATGTTGTTGGGTAGTGATTAGTAACAAGCTATAGGATTGGGTATAACTATTTCTATGTTTTTTATTCTCAAATTGAAGTTGTAATTTGGGGATTTTGGTGATTAATACTAGATTTCATTTGTATGTTTTTTGGCAAAAGTAGGAACCTTGAACTTGCAGGGAATCACCACACCAGGAACTAAGCTCAGATCATCAAAATTCAGCCTGGACATCTTCTGATTTTCCACAGTATTCAGACGGTCTTCAAGTTGATTGTATTTGTCATCCTCATGAGAATACTGCTCATTCTCATAGTCTTCTTCTCTGTTTTCAGACTCATGTTGGCTTCCTTCGTTGTTCTTGACACTTCCATCAGTTTCACCACTTTTGTCTGAGAGTTCTATCTGGCTGACCATCCTAGGTCCGCCCTTGTGACATCTTCCCATGTTGAGGACGCCGATGACTTTCTTCTTTCTGGCGATGAGCTTCTTCAAATCTTTCTGGCCTTGGACCAAGCTGGTGAACATTTCTTGGAACTGAGCATTCTGAGCTTGGAGATCTTTGACAGTCTGTTCAAGAGCCATTTCTACTAAAACAAATAGCGAGAGAATGAGAAAACCGATCTTCAATGTACCTGTTATGAAATGTCATGCCATGATATGCGATGTTTATGCAATGCAATGCAATGTTTTCAAGGACCTTAGGAATTTAAATTTGTTAAACAAGCACGAACAAACTTTTATTAGTCTCTTTTCTCTTTTTTATTTTTAAATACAAAAGATAGTTTGGAAAATAAAAGAACAAAAATCCTAAAGCTCTAAGTCTCCCATGGGCGCTTCCTCTTGGTGTTGAAGTAGGCGTTGATGTTTCACTCCTCGTGAAGTAGCTTTGTCAACTCTAGTACCTTCTTCTCACTTGCATAGCACTGAGCTTCAAACGTATCCCTTTCTTCTTTAAGCTGAATCCAGGATCTCTTCAAATCTTCAAAATCAGTAGGCATGTCGGGATGGAGAACGGTATAGGGTACGTCACCTATAGCAACAGGTTCCATAATTACTGGTAGAACAGTGAATGGCATCATGAGGTTTTGAGCTCTAGCTCGCACCCATCTGAGGTAAGTGTTGCACCCCAAATTTTACCCTGCTATTTTTCTACTCGCATTGTATTTATATTAAAAAGAACAGTCAATTTTTACATTTTTGTTACACATATTTAGTTAATGATTAAGTTAATTTCTAGCATTTTACTAGCATTTGTATTCTTTATAATATTTTTGAATTTCTAGTTTGTATTTAACTTTGCATTGTAAATTTGTAGTTAAATGCTTTTCACATTGAAATCGTCTTAATCGTATTTGCATTTGCATTATTTTTTCACTTTAATTTTTATTTTAATATTTGACTAATTATAATTATTTGGTGAGGTTTTACTAAATAATTTCTATTAGTTAAATAATGAAATAACAATTAAAAGGAATTTTGTTTTTTTCTCTGAATAACAATGTTTTGTTTTTAATAGTAATTATGTTTGTATTTATAGATTATTTCATGCTTGATTTTTGTTTTTTTTTATTAGAGCTTTGGTTTAAATAAAATCTTTCTTCATTGAAAATATTATCTATTTTTATTAACAATTAGTTTAGTTATTTATTTGAAATTGATTTTATTTTAAAATTTTTATTTTATTTTATTTTTAATCTTTCATTTAAGACAATTAAAGTATTTTCTTTCACATTAGCATTAATTTCCTTTTTTAGGTAAATCATAGTTTAGTATCAAAATCTGTTTTATCATATTTACATTATTTTATTAGATTAATTAATTTTTATGTTTGTATCTTTTCATTCTACTTTTATTATGATATTTAATTTCAATCATTTTTATGATTAAAAGTTATTAAATGATTTCTATTAAATAGAATAATAAAATAGGATTTAAATTAAAATTATTATTTTTTTGTTAAAATAGTAATTTATTTTATTTATTTATTATTATTACCTTATTTTAAGAGATTGTTAGGGGTTATTGTTAAAAAAAAAAGAAGTAAATTTGGTCTTTGATAAGGCTACTGTATCGATCAAGATGGAGGGTTTGTTGCAAGTTTCCACTATCCCACCTCTTGTATTACCTGCAAAATTTACAAAGAAAATTCAAACAAAAATCAGTACAATTTTAACAAAAAAAATTCAAACAAAAATCAGTACAATGTTAACAAACCTCTGTTCCACTACCATCCCAATTCTTCCTTTCCACCACCAAAATCGTACTACCTGCAAAAACAAAAACAAAAACAAAAAAAGCAAAAAAATCAGAAAATTGTACAAGCATTTTCACCATCTCAATTCCACTACCCTGCTCCACTACTCAAATTCTAACAAATTCACAGCTAGCATTGTACAGATGGTCCCTTTGTTCTTATCCTCAATCCTCACTCAAATACCACACTACACCCACACCATAAGGGACTGAAAAAAAAGACCCTCTGATCTTCACAAAGCAGAAACCTCAACCCACATCACTCATATTACCAGCATCTCAATAACCAATATTCACCTTCAACATCAAACCACCATAACCATACGCAACCCACTACCTTACAAGCACGAACCACACACTGACCTTCGAACTCGCGAGCAGCCTTCGTACACGCACAGCCCAGAAGCAACTCAAACGCAACAAAAGCTTCACAAACAGAGTGTTGAAAGAAATAGATCCAAATCGAGAAAGAAATCGAGCAACGTACCTTCTTCTTCTTGTTTTTGTTTTTGATATTGGTTGTTTGTTTTTCATCATCTTCTTCATGTGAATGCTCTGTAAATGTGATTCTGATAGAATAGACATGGGGTTTCGAAATTGGGGCTTAGGGTTTTTGTCGGGATAAACGGTAGATTCATATGTTTATTGCAGAATCAAATGATTTTGAGAGGTAGAAATCGCGAGGGCAAGCGAGAGAGAACCGTGGTTGAGGTTAGAAACTGAGCACTTGAGAAATAGAGAAGAATCAGAGAGTATCGTGTATGAGAGAGAGAGGCATGATATTATTTTTCTTAAAAAAATAAAAATGTGTAATTAGTATTAATTGTTGAGTTAATTGAGAATAAAAAGAACATTTATGATTTTTTCCCTTCCCAATAAATTTTCGGCGCCTCCAACATAAAATTAGGGTTTCAAAAATCTTCCCTATCCTATTTAGTGAACCGGATTCGGGTTTGGGCTTAGCCCAACCCATTTTATCATTTGAATGTTTTATTGTTTTGGATTAAGAAGTACAATGAATAAGAAGTTTGGTGTAGTGGTTTTGGTTAGGACCGATATGTGAGATGTATTGGGTTCAAGACCCATTGAGACCATTTTTATATTTTAGATCTCCAAAATAATTTTCAAAGATACAAAAAATATACATAAATTTAGTTTTACTTTATTTACTCAAAACTTTATTTTTAAAAGAAAAAAAAATTATTTTTATTTTTGTTGTTAATTTTTTTTTTAGAAATAGTATTGCTTTTGTTGATTTGTACAAGTAATATATTTTAGATCTTCAAGATAATTTTCAAAGGTACAAAAAATAAATATATAGTTTAGAACTAATTTTTTTTAATAGTCAAAATATTTGCTATTTCTAAGTATTTTATAAGTTTTATTTGATTTAGATTCAATTAAATAAATTTAGGATTTTATTTAGTTTAGATTTAATTTAGTAAACTTTAGAATATTTATTCGATTTGGATTTAATTTACTAATATTTGAATCTTTATATATTTTACATTTTAATTTTATGATTTCATAATTCTTATTTAATTTAGGTTTAGTTTTAGGCACTTTAGAATTTTTTTTATTTCTATTTTTAGATTTAATTTAGTAAGTTTAGAATTTTAATCTAGTTTAGATTTTGTTTAATAATTTTAAATTTATTTTTATAACCTTAGACTTTGTAGTTTGTTTTAGAATTACTTTAATATCTTTAGTTTTTTTTTTAATTAGGATTAATTTAGTGATCTTAAATTTTTAATAATTATTATTTTCTTATGAATTTAATTCATTTTTTTTCTTTTATATTTGTTTGAACTTGTAATTATTCGATACATCCCCATTCGGAAAAATGTATCCCAATCCCCTTGTTGCATTGTAATTAATTTACCGCTTTCTATTTTATTTTACCGTTTAATCCCCATTTATAATTCATGTATCCCTCTCCCAAAAAACAAATCTTGTAATAATTATCTAGTGCACATTTATTTTATTTAATTTAACTGTCACTTACACAAAATCAAAAAAATATCATTTTTAAACTAATAATTGTAAATCATTTTTAAACCCGTAAGTCGACAAAGCTACGAAGCGTCGCGATGACCACACATGCACACATGTACGCTTGATCCTGGGCCTTCTTACAGTGAGTCTATTTCGATCAATTGTTCCAATTGGTCGTCTTAGTAGACTAGCCCACTTTGCTAGTACACATGTAATTTAATTATTTTATACTTAGGTTGGCCACCTTGTATGGGCTTTGTCGATTTTTACTTGTTATTTACAATTATCTCGATCCTATTCTTTCTCCATTCACCAAACATTTAAAACACTTTCAATAAAATTCGACCCAACGTCGAGTCTTCTTCTCAAACCTCGATCCAACGTCGAGTTATTTTCAAAAATGAATTTCTACAAAAAAGAACATTTGGATAAGATTTGTTTTAATTGTTAGATGTTAGCCTAACGATTAAAACGAATCGAAGTTTCTAGTTGATTAGATGATAGCCTAATAAATTAAGAAACTTCAATCCATGTTCTAAAACAAAAAATCTAGTGCTATGGTATTTAATTAAATTGTTGGATGATAGCGACGATTTAATTAAATTTAAAATATTGGGCGTTAGATGATAGCCTAATGACTTAAATACTTTTATTCCATACACTTAATAAATGTGAACTTTGTTTCTCCTCACCCTTTTCATGATAAATTTTTGGGATGAGAGATGATTGGTTGAAGTCACTCGCCAATTTCTAGTACTCGAATCGTTAGATGATAGCCTAATATTTTGATACTTGTCATCCACAATTTAAAATTAATTCTAACACATTCAATATCTTTTGTGCGCTCCAAGCACCATTTACCTTTAAACCCTTTTCAAGATTAGACATGATTCGTTTATAATTGAGATGCTTCTTCCTCTATTCCCAAGTTTTTCGACTTCTCCACTTGAGTACTAGAGGTGTTCTCAAACCCTCCCTCATGTTGGTGCGTAGTCCTTTATTCTTTATCACACCTTGTGGACGTTAGACGAGTCTTCTCCTTTAAAAATGACGACTTGTCTTTTCATTTAAAATCAATCAACAAACAATCATTTTCTAGAAGAACTACGGAGTTTTGACTTTCCCATTGCGAGGGAATACGTGAGGCAGCGGTTTCAAAACCGTGTCAAACTCAAAATAATAAAAACATTTCTTCTCCCTTTCTTTCTCATTTTTAAACTTAGAAGATCGTAAAATTTTCACACTAACACACAACTACACTTTGAACTAAATGGGTACCATCGAGTACGATGGATGTGAGGGGTGCTAATACCTTCCCCTTGCATAACCAACTCCCGAACCTATATCTCTTAATTTCGTAGACCGTCTTATCCGATTTTCGTGGGTTTTATCTATATTTTCCCGTTCTTCTTTTAGAACAAATAAAATTAGGTGGCGATTTCACTGTTTTGTTTTTGAAAATTAAATAATTTTTTGAAAAAAAATCGAGTTGCACTATTTTGATTCAAATGTTGGCGACTTCACTGGGGAGTTTTTCTCAAGCAAGTTAACCCTAGTTTAGTTCATCGTATGGTTGTGTGTTTATTGTTTTACTTTCTTCTTTGTATTTTATTTTATTCGTATGCTTCAGTCATTTATTTTCTATGCTTTATTTATTATCATGTGTATATATTTATTGTGTGGGAATTCCTGATGGGATTATTGATTCATAGATAAGCCCACTACCCAGGCTTCTAAGTCACCTTTTTAGGAATAGAGGGGTTGCGTAGACTAGGTCCCCCTGACTCCATTGTCTTGTTGGACCGAAGCGAAGACTCCGGCTTAGAGTGGGTTGTTTTAAGGAGGTTGTTGGCCCGCACGATAGCGCAGGACATCAATCTTTGGACAAATGACCTATAACTCTAAGTTTGTTCATGTTGTCCTAACCTAGACCAACCGCTCAAAATTTTTTTGAGTATCCCGTTAAGAGCCGTTTCTTGGGGTATACTTCGCGTGATGATAATTTTTGTTAAAAGGGGATCTGAGACTCCGAGAAACACTTAGCAGAAGACCTTAAAACCATCCCATGGGGAATTATTGGGTAGAAAACTTAAAGCCATCCTATCATAGGAGCCCACCTAAATAGGTTGTTCTGATTACCCGTATAATTTCAGTTTAATTTCTATGTGAACATGTTACTATCACTATGTTGCATTTCAGTTCTATATATGACAGTGCATTTCATTACATCTTTCTCATTGATGACATTACATTTCAGTGCATCATCTGCATATTTCATGCATACATTCAAGTTGTCAAAAAAAAACTCATTTCATCTGTCTCCATCTTCATTTGGTTGTCTGTCGTCAAACTGGTTCCTCAACACTTTGGATTTGAAGCACGATTCAGAAAACTATGGAAGAACTTCAACGAGACCAAGAGCTATTAAGAGATGATATCAACCAGCTGATGGGTCAGCATATCTCAAGTTACCTCCTAAAGCCAGTGTTTCAGACAGGACAACTCATCCTTGTAACTAATTAGTCATTAGGCCGTGTTTCTTCTAGTTTGCATTTTCCTTATGTTAAACTGTTGCTTTCAAATCTTGTTTGTAATTTCATGTTAATTTTAATAAAATGAGCATTGCATTGTTTTGATTTAAACCATTTACATTTATCACTTTCAAATATATATATTTTTCCCTGTTTAATTTCTCTACCGAGCTTTTGTTTTTGCAAAGATTGGAGGGAGGATGATAAAAACAAGATACCCATAATTGATGTTGGTATGCTTTCGAATAAAACTTTGCTGATGATGTAGAGGCATTGTTTCAATTCCTAAACACTGAAGATATAAGGAAGTTAATCCCTTGTCAACCCCTTCGAGCCTAGAAGTTGGAGTTTCTTTCTATACAAGAAAAACCCCACAATTTTAACCTGGGGCAGGGTAGTTCTCAGTTTAACTCGGTTGTGCATTTATTCAAGACGTCTTTCAACAAAGGTTGTATTCAATCAAGCTTCCTTCACACACATCAAGAAGTGTCAAAGATGTCATACAAGTCAAAGAATGGTGATGATGGTTCGCCGTAATCATGAAAGTCAAGCAGTCACTATATTTTAAAAACAAAATATACATCAAAAAGAAAAGCCGCCAAGTTTTAACTAAAAGGCAACTTAGGCACAAAAAAATTGGGGCATCCCGCTGATCGTAATCTCAAACGAAACGGTTCAGGCAAAAGTCAAGGATGACAAATTCAAACAAGAGTTGACAAAATTCCTCAAACAGCAAAATGTTGCAAAAAAAGAAGTGACTGCTATCTCAAGAATCCATCAGCTTCTGAGCCATCATCACTATCAGTGTACAAGTTCAAAATCTATTGGAACTTAAATGCACAATCTAATTTAACTGAGCGTAGGACTGAAGAACATCACGAAGATTGGGTTGGGTACAAATATATTTTGAGACTTTATCCTTTGTTTCTTAAACCGTGAACCAGACCACGTTACAACCCTCAAAAGACCTAATTGAAGTCAAGTTTCTTTTGAAAGCATACTACAACAAGGTTGCGTAATATGACTCCTAAGATTTTTTGGAATTCAATTGTCTTGGTATATCCATACCTTTGTTCTCTTTTGCTTTTAAATTTTAAAACTGCTGTGTTTTAACCAGTGATCCATTTTCTATACAGCAATTACATCATTCCAAAAATGATTTTTTTCAAAACTTGTGCATGAACTTTGCATTAAATTTACCATGTTTGAATAAACAATTTTTGCTTGCAGTCGTGGTTGTAGTCGAACACAATATCTTGGAGAAGCATATCATGAGGACCATCTCTTCGAGCATAACCAAACTGACGTAGAGCTAGAGAAGGGTTGTAGGTGATACCTCCCCTTATGCCAAGGAGTGGTATGTTAGGGAATTCTCCAAAACGCTCAATGAAAGTGAAGTCCTTTTGAGAAAAAAGACACCAACGAATATCTGAATGAGAAAGTGACATCAACCTTTGAGACCACTTCAATCTTTGCTCGTTCTTCATTACTGATTGAGGAAGGTGCGAAATAAACCACCTTGAAAGTAACGGTATGCAACACATGAGAGTTCCTTATCTTTTGATAGTACGAGTGTGGAGAGAATGTAGAATGTCTCCAAGTAAAGTAGGCACAGGATTATGAGTGAGGAATATCTTGATGGCGTCCACGTCTATGAACTGATATGGATTAGGAAATAGTACCAACCCATAGATTAGCATGGCCAAAATTTCTTCGAATGCATGAAAACTCATAGCTTTGAGGAATTCTCGAGCTTTCTTTATCAGAAACTTGGAAGGCAAACCCTTAACTCCGCTTCTTGTTTCCCAATTAGCTTCAATGTCTGAGCGCTTCAGATGTAATGCTGATGCGATGTCTTCATACTTAGGAGCCTTTTCTGAACCGGTGAATGGCATCTGATCAAGAATAGGTATCCCTAGTAGCTTAGAGAACTCTTCCAAGGTAGGAACCAACTGATAATCTGGGAATGTAAAACAATGATGTTTCGGATTGAAGAACTAGAACAAGACGTGCATCATATCTTCTTCAAAACCGGAGATAACCAAATCAAGCAGATGACCTTGTCTTTTGATGAACTGAGCATGATCGGGAATTTATGAAACCAATTCTTTGTGTTGAGAAGGTATACCCATGAAGTTGATTCGGATAGTCTTTCTAGAAGCCATAATCCCTACAAAACAGAGCAAAGATAAATCCCTAGGTCCTTGAAATAGTTAGAGATGATATGCAATGTTATGATGTCAGGATGTCATGTTTAACAAGAACAAGCAAATCACACAATAGCCCTAGGTTTAAGGCTTGCATGAGGTATAGGTGTCTACCATACCAAAGTTTGAGTGGGTTCATCCTGTCCTATAATAGTAACCGGGTTCTAGGAATCTCATATCATTGAACTTTCTCGTAGGCTTTATTTCAATACGATTACCAAGTGGTCGACCGAAACATCCCGAAAGTCTGATCTTAATGAGCGTAGCATCGAGTATCAACCAACCTTAGTCTGCACCAAAGCCGGCCATCTCACTACCTTCTAATGCCCAAGATGGGTCAATTAGGGTTCTAGAAGTTGAGTTAGTGCTGATGACACCACGTAGACGCCAAATACTTTCCTCAACTTGAGAATGAGGAGCATCAGGACATCCAAAGTGTCGCACTAACGTAGCCATCATGTTGACCGTTTCAGTATACGCCTAACGGTCGCGACGATTTATTGTTACATAGCTAAGGAAACCTGGATCCGAGTGTAGGATACCCCACAAGTATAATACCCAAGCAACCCTTTAAAAGTAAAGCATACAAGTCAAACAGAAAGCAATAAAGTGATCTAAAAATCCTTAAGATATTCTCTGTTTAGGGTGTCTCCCTGACAAAGTCGCCAGTTCTATAATACGGTGGGAGAACTGACTTTGAAATTTGTTTTCCTTTTGATTGCAAATGTTGTGGATAGCAAGAGTTGCCACCGACTTTTCTTTTATCCAATTAAGGGAAGGTGAAAAGAACAGAAAAAGACCTTCGTTAGATTCTGAGTAAGGGAGAAGGTTATGAAAAGGGAAGGTATTAGCACCCCTTTCCATCCGTAGTTATCTACGGGCTCTTAGTTGCTTTTAGCTCACTTTAAAAAATTGCTTTCGGTGTGTGTGTTTGAGAAAATGTTTTGAAAAGGCATTTTGCTTTGACTTCGTAATGATTCACGCTGGAATGTATACGAAGTGTTTGGAAATGTTTCAATTTGAAAAGTGTTTTAACTTTGACAAAAGTGTGAGGTGTGAAAAGTATTTTGATAGAGCAAGCAACTAAAAGTCTTATTACCTACTCAGAACGGTTGTTTCCGTGTTATTTTACTTTCCTTTAGAATAGTGCTATCCATACCATTAGTTGGTAGCTAACCCTATTCGTTGGATGTAAGAGGGACATTCGAAGGGACATCGGATGATCATAGAAGGCAACTTGTAGGAGTATCCTAGCACATTCGAAGGGACGATCATCACTTTTCGTAGGCGATAATCGAGGGACAAGATCATGTTTTTGTAGGCCACGTCGAGGGACTATGATCTTTGATTCGAAGGGACTATGATGATATGTTTGTAGGCAACGGTGCTAGGATACCTCTACGTTCGAGGGACTTGACCATTTATTCGAAAGGCAACGAGAGAGAATACTCTAGGGGGTGCATGTGTGAAAAGAGTGTGTTGAATTCAGGTAAATTTTCTTGCAATTAGAAGTGATCTATGTTCGTTTTTGTCTTTCCATACACGCCTAGTTACTAGCAGCTTATATGGGTGCGCAAAGCAAATTGCAGAAAGTAAAGTGCGGAAAGTAAATCCTACGCTATTACATGGCTTTGGGGCAGTTACATAATATAGGAGTGCGGAAAGTAAAGTGCGAAAAATGTAAATCTACGCTATTACATGATAAAAAACTTTGCGATCTATACATCCTTTCTAGAATTGTAAATGGGAAATAAGAAATAGATAATCGGAATAATAAGAAAATGTTAGCAAAATGTTTTGGAAATTAGTAGAAAAAAGGTTTTTAGGTTAGTAATCCTAATTAGATGATAAAGCAATTTTTTGGGAATTTTTTGGATTGGTTTTAGTGAGGAAAAATAATTAAAATTCAATTTTATGGTTAACTAACAATTAATTAAAATATGCATGCAAAAATATTAATTTTTATGCCAAAAATTAAATAAACATTTTTCTATCCTTGCAAAAAGAAAATATTTTTTGGTGATTTTTGATGTGTTAGAAAATTGTTTGAAAAGAAATTAAATTAAATGAGAAAAATATGAAAAGAAAAGAGAAAAAGAAAGTTAGTTTTAAAAGTTGTAAAAAGAATTGCTGGAGCCAGGGATCGAACCCCTGACCTCCTAGATAAACCACAAGCATGTTACCATCTGAGCCAGGTTATCTTGGTGTTTTTGATCTACAAGCAATTGATTATAAACGTTGTAAATTATAAAAATTGGAACAAATAAACTTGCGCGCGCCTGTGGCCCCCTGGGCATCTAAATGAAACAATCGCGTGATGCCACGGCTAGGTCAGAAGACTCCAGCGAGTCACACCGTCGCTCAGGGCGGTCTTCTTCGTCTTCTCCGATCATCAAAAATATAAACCTGCAAAGTAATGAAATTTAAATCAAGATATCATGGCTACCCCCCTAAATCGACCCTTGTGAATCTAATGGTGGTAGTCGTTTGGCCTGAAACGGCCTGGATTGTTCGGTTCGAAGCTTCTCCGATCTGAAGCCCTAGCAATGGCAGGTTTTAATTTCTCCGTTAAAACTCACATGTAATGCATCAAACCTGTTCTAATGGGTATCCTAAGATCAAATAAACAATTGAAAACAGTTAATAATGCATGGATTATGAAAATCGATTTTCAAAAGTTTACCAAACTGGTGATGCTTGGATGGCACGATCTGGAGTGCTTTGGCTTTGTGTAAAGACTGGTATGAACTCCTGGAATGCTTAGGAACACGAATGGATCAATGAGAAGGCTTGAAAGTGGCTGCAAATAGGATTTCTAAATTTGCAACTTTGTTAGAATTTTGTGAATTTTAGGGTTGGCTCATGAGGCTAGGGTTTCGTCCTTTGTACTTGTGAATGCATTGTGTACTTATAGTAGAGGGATTTAGGTCAAGAATCATGAAGAAATTATATGCCAATCAATGAGAAAATATTTGATTTGGTATGAAACCAAATATTGCCTTTTTTGATAAAATCTCATTCAATTCCTTTGCCAATCAATGCAATTTCGAAATTGACAGCTTGTATGGCTTGCTTGGATCTCAAGAAGGAGAGAAAAATCCAATTTGCAATTAATTTTGATTTTCTATCTTTTATTTTAATTAAATTGGCTTTTAAATGATTAAAAATCCAAAATAAATAGAAAATAAAAGATAAATTCGTGGTCTTGGGCTTGGAGGTTCCAAATCAGCTTAGTAACATGTTTGAACCAAGAAAAGTTAGGCCCATTTGCAATTTTTTTGATTTTGTCAAGTATTTATGTTTGTGCACCTCCTCAAAAATGCTCAACTTGTGCAAGGTGTAACTTGCTCAATTTTTAACATTTTTGGGTGTTCTTGGACTTTTTAGAAAGCTCAAGATGTCCTCTAAATAACCTCTTTGCTTTCATCTCAATTGAAGTTTCCATGATCATGAAGACTTCTTTACAAAAAGTTGACTTTTTGTTGACTTTGAAAAGGACCTATAATGTTTTGATCCATAACTTCCAAATGAAGCATTTTCTGCCCAAGCTTGTGAGACATGAAGTTGTAGAGAATTGAATTCTCTTCAAAATGAGCTGTGGTGGAAAATTTTCTGATAAAGTATGCGAAAGTGATGCCTGGTCAAAGTTCTGTTGACTTTTGTCTAAGAAAGCCCAATTTAGAAACATTGACTTTAAATCAATTCTTGACTTTTCTTGATGAATCATGATCAACAAGTGATGAATATCACTTCAAAATATTGATGTTGACCAAAAATCATGAAGTTTGACTGTATGTTGACCACATTTGACTTTTTGTCCAATACAATTGATTTTCAACCATCTGAGCAATTGTTTGAGGAAACTTGACTTGTAAGGCTTGAAACTTGACATGGAGATTCTTTGAAGCATATGATGAGGCATATGATCACTGGAAGTGTTAGAGGTCCACCTTGATTTGAGGATGGCCAAATCCTAGTTTGGGTTAACTGCTTAGGAGAGGGTTTGTCTGGTCAACCCTTGTGAAATCCTTGAGAAATAAGAGGGCAAATTTTGGGGTATGACAGTTGCCCCTATTCAATCTTCTTGTACTGGAAGAGTTAGATTGGAATGCTTGCCTTTAGTGATTTGAAAGTAGAAGATGATTGGACACTCGATTACACCTGAAAATTTGCACTCGCTGTTGGTTGATGATGCACTAGAATGGGCTTACAGATGCCATTTGGAGAATCTGGCGGCTTCACTGGGGAGTGAGTCGTACGTTAGACATGCGAACATCGCTTGAATAGGAGAAACGTCGGAGATGGGCTTAGAGATGCCATCAGGAGAGACTGGTGCTGGGGAACGAGCCGTACGTTAGACTCTGCAGGTATTCTTGAAAATAGAAGGGAGCACGGAGATGGGCTTAAGATGCCATCCGAAGAGAATGATGTTGAGTCATACATTAGACTTCACGCTCGCCTTTGAATGAAGTTATTGGTTTGTATTGGTTTTTAACCAAATATGCAGCATTCTGAAGGTGGAGAGAGGTCAACAAGTAGTCGGAGATGGGCTTAAAGATGCCATCTGGGGCAACTGAGTCGTATGCTAGACTCTGTAGTTGCTGCTGATAATAAGAGAGTTAGAATAAACTTCGTCCTGGTTATTCTGAGGCAGATAGTTGGCAGAATGTGGATAGCTTTCCGTTCTCGCTTCGGGTGTTGATCCAATGCCTGTTGCTGGAAGACAACTTGTACGGTCTTGCAGATTGGGTTTCCCGTCTTATTTCGGGTATTAATCCTGGACCTTCCATTTGGAAAAGATTCGTACGGTCTTTCAGATTGGGTTTCCCGTCTTGCTTCGGTTGTTAATCTTCGACCTTCCATTTGGAAAAGATCGTACTTGCTGGGGAAAATAAAACCTTGGCAGGATATAGTTAGTTTTATGCAGATTATGATGCGTGCGAGCATATGACAATGTGTATGAATGATATATGCACATGTTATGATTTTTATGAATAATGTATGAATGTAGATGTTGTGGTATTTCAAAACATATCCATCTTGAAGAAGATGAGAACGCCCTGCTGGAGATTTTTAACTTTCGATTGGGGATAAAGTTGTTGAAAACCCCGACTTGGAGGAAAAAGAGATGTTTTTGATTTCTCCGATGCACTATCTGACCAAGTTTCGAGTCGAGATATTAATGCTGCTGGAAAGCATAAAAGCTAGGAGGTACTCTGCCGGAGATCTTGTGTGTAGACCCTATTGAGGATAATAGAAGCTGGGAGACACTTCGCTGGGGACCTTGTGCGTAGATCTTGTTGGGGAGTATCTGAATATTGCCTGGAGACTAAGTATCATTGGGAGATATTCTGCTGGGGATAAATATCTCTGTGTATACGAGATGAACAGTTACTGCTCGGAGACTGATGTAATAGGGTGAAGCTAGTTACGACCACTGCTCGGGGACTAATGTGGAGTTCAATGTGTTGGAACACTAGCGGGAAGAGATTAATACTTTGTCGGAGAAGGTTTGATGGCTCTGTGGGGATTGTACTCTTGTGAAAGTAACCCGCGGGGAATGCATTGGTGACTTTAGTCGTCATCTCAATTCCTAGAACCTGCAGTAATTATTTTTGTTCGTTCGCTTTTCGTATGTTTGTGAACAGATGTTTATTATCAAATGCATATAATCATTCAAAGCAATCATTGGACTTTATGCAAACAACAACAATAATGAACACTGTAAAAGAAAGAAATTGTATTATTTCTGAGAGGTGGGTATGGCCAAGCAGTTTGTATACAATGAAAGTAAAAAGCTATGCGGAAATAATCTCGTCGAGTTCAACTATGATAGTGCTCATATATTTCGACTATCTCATCTCCTTGCTGCCAGTAGAAAGTGATTGAATTGATTTTCGCCATTTGAATCTTGAATGCTGATAGTAGTAGTCTGTAGGTAGGTGATCTGGACGAAACATAGTCGTACGCTTAAATCCCTAACTTTTTCCTAGACCGTCCTTTCGGGTTTTCAGTCTATCAGGATACCCTTCTTTGCCCAAGCCGCCTTTGCAGGTTTTCGACTTGTCGGGTGTACATTTTTTGTATATATCCTTAACTTTTGCCTGAACCTTTTTGGTTCGCCAAGATGCCCTTATTTTTGCCTAGGCCGGTCGACCTAGCGGGTCTCGTTTATGCGTAGTATTTTTTGACTATGTCTGCGTTCACAGGTGTGGGAAGTCTTCGCCATCCGTGGTGTTAAGTATCATAGCTCCGCCAGAATATACTGTCTTGACTACAAATGGCCCCTCATAGGTGGGAGTCCATTTTCCCTTGGGATCACCTTGTGGAAGGATGATGCGCTTGACTACTAAGTCACCGACCTTGTAAACTCGGTGTTTGACTTTCTTGTTGAACTCCCTGATCATTCGTTTCTGATAGATCTGTCCATGGCAGATGGATGCGAGTCGTTTTTCATCAATCAAGTTGATCTGATAGAGGCGAGTCTGGACCCATTCGTCTTTTCCTAGCTCTGCATCCTGGAGGACTCTGGTTGAGGGTATCTGAACCTCGATTGGTAGGACTACTTCCATACCGTATACGAGAGAGAAGGGGGTTGCCCATGTAGATGTTCATACTGTAGTACGATAACCATGGAGAGAAAATGGCAACATCTCGTGCCAATCCTTGTAGGTCACTGTCATCTTCTGTATGATCTTCTTGATATTTTTGTTGGCGGCTTCCACTGCGCCATTCATCTTAGGCTAATATGGAGAAGAGTTGTGATGCTTAATCTTGAACTGCGTGCAGAGTTCGATGATCATTTTATTGTTGAGATTAGAACCGTTATTTGTGATAATCCTTTCGGGAGTGTCGTACCGACAGATAAGATTATGCTTGATGAATCGAGCCATAACATTCTTGGTAACAAATGCGAACGAGGCTGCTTCTACCCACTTGGTGAAATAGTCAATTGCCACAAGGATGAAACGATGTCCGTTCGAGGCAGTAGGTTTGATTTCTCCGATCATGTTAATGACCCACATTGCGAAAGGCCGAGGAGCGGTCAAAACATTCAATGGTACTGAAGGTACGTGCACTTTGTCTGCGTATATCTGGCATTTGTGACAAGATCGAGCATAGCGGTGACAATCAGCTTCCATAGTGGACCAATAATAACCTATTCTCAGAATCTTCTTAGCCATTGTATGTCCACCGGAGTGGGTACCAAATGCGCCTTCATGTAACTCTTCCATGATACGCTCTGCAGTTTTCTGATCTACACAGCATAGTAAGCACAAGTCGTGATTGCGCTTGTATAAGATGCCGTTGTTGAGAAAGAATTTGGATGCAAATCTTCTCAAGAATTTCTTGTCATTTACAGATGCCCCTGCGGGATATTCCTGAGTTTCAAGATACCTCTTCACTTCGTAGAACCAAGGTTTCTCTTCTGTATCAAGTTCACAACAGTATGTTGGTTCGTCAAACCTTTCAATGATGATTTGGGGAGCCTCGTTGTTCCATCTGACCTTGAACATAGATGACATAGTAGCTAATGCGTCTGCCAACTGATTCTCTTCTCGTGGAATATGATCGAAAGTAATCTCTTTGAAGTAGGGGATCAGTCTCAAAACATGCTCTCGATATGGAATGAGATTGGATGTTTAAGTATCCACTGGCTTTAATCGTGATCACTAAAGTGAGTCTCCGTACTGCAAAATTTGATTCTTAAGTCAATAGCAGCTTTGATACCCATGATGCACGCTTCATATTCGGCCATGTTGTTAGTGCAACTGAAACATAATATGGCGGTAAAAGGCGTGTGTCCTCCTGTAGGAGATGTAATGATGGCGCCGATGCCATTGCCAAGTGCGTTTGAGGCTCCATCAAAGACCATGGTCCATCGGGATCCTTGTTCAGGTCCTTCCTCTGGTCCTGGTTCTTTGCAATCAGTAACTAACAAAACATCTTCGTCTGAAAACTCGAACTGCATAGACTGATAGTCATCTACGGCTTAATGAGCCAAATGATCGGCTACTACACTTTATTTCATCGCCTTCTAAGAAGTATATTGGATGTCGTATTCGGTCAAGATCATTTGCCATCTTGCTATTCTTCCGGAGAGAGCTGGTTTCTCGAATATGTATTTTATTGGATCCATCTTGGAGATCAATAAAGTGGTGTGAGTTAACATATACTGTCTTAGTCGTCGAGCAGCCCAAGTCAAGCGCAAGTTTTCTCATTGTGAGTATCTTGTTTCACGATTGGTAAACTTTGCTAAGGTATTATATTGCATACTCTTTTGACGGACTCGTCATGTTGCCCCAACACACACCCCATTGAATTCTCTAACACTGTCAAGTACATGATAAGAGGTCTTCCTTCGGCATGCTGAATCAGGATAGAAGGATTTTGTAGGTACTCCTTGATTTTGTCAAAAGCGATCTGGAAATCGTCGTTCCATTCCACTACTTGTTCTTTCTTAAGTAATTTGAAGATGACTCACAAGTAGCAGTTAGATGTGCAATGAATCTGACAATGTAGTTCAATCGTCCCAATAAACCTCTGACTTCTTTCTCGGTGCGGGGTGCTGGCATCTCTTGAATAGCGTTAACCTTGGCGGGGTCAACTTCAATACCTTTCCCGACAACAACCTTGGAGTTTAGGATCGACTCAAGCGTGCACTTGTTGGGATTAAGTCTTAGTCTGTACTTCTTCAATATATCAAACAGGTTTTCTCAAATGATCGAGATGTTCTTCTTCAGTCTGTGATCTGTCATACCCCAAAATTTGCCCTCCATCTTCTCAAGATATTTCATGCATCCATACTCAAGGATTCCACAAGGATTGATCAGACAAACCCTCTCCTAGACAATCAACCCAAACTAGGGTTTGGTGATTCTCAGATCAAGATGGACTCCCAACATCTCCAATGGTCTTCATGCTTCCTCATATACTTCAAAGATTCTCCATGTCAAGTTTCAAGCCTCACAAGTCAAGTTTCCTCAGACAATTGCTCAGATGGTTGAAAATCAGTTGTATTGGACAAAAAGTCAACTGTGGTCAACATACAGTCAAACTTCATGATTTTTGGTCAACATCCTCATTTTTAAGTTACATTCATCATTAGATCAAGGGTTGATCATGATTCATCAAGAAAACTCAAGATTTGCTCAAAAGTCAAACTTTCTAAATTAGGGTTTCTTAGTGAAAAGTCAACCAAACTTTGACTGAGCATAACTTCTTCATACTTTCTCAAAAAAATTTCCACCACCTCTTGTTTTGAAGGAAATTCCATTCTCTACAACTTCATGTCTCACAAGAATGTTCAAAAAATGCTTCATTTGGAAGATATGGATCAAAACATTACAGGTCCTTTTCAAAGTCAACAAAAAGTCAACATTTTGTTTTGAAGATATATTGAGCATGGAAACTCCAATTGAGATGAAACCAAAGAGGTTGGTTAGATGACTCTTAGAGCTTTCCAAAAAGTCCAAGGACACTCAAAAATGTGGAAAATTGAGCAAGATACACTATAATACGGTGAACTGACTTTGTAGGTTTTTGTATCGCAAATGTGCGGATAGCAAGAGTCGCCACCGACTTTTCTTTTATCCAATTAAGGGAAGGTAAAAAGAACAGGAAAAGACCTTCGTTAGATTTTGAGTAAGGGAGAAGGTTATGAAAAGGGAAGGTATTAGCACCCCTTTCCATCCGTAGTTATCTCCTGGCTCTTAGTTGCTCTTAGATCACTTTAAAATTGTGCTTTCTGTGTGTTTGACAAAAATGTTTTGAAAAGGCATTTCGCTTTGACTTTGTAATGATTCATGTAGGAATGTATACAAAGTGTTTGGAAATGTTTTTTTTTTTAAAAGAGTTTGAACTTTGACAAAAGTGTGTTGTGTGAAAAGTATTTTGATAGAGCAAGCAACTAAAAGTCATATTACCTACTCGAATAGTGGTTTCGTGTTATTCTACGTTCCTTTAGAATAGCTATCCACACATTAGTTGGTAGGTAACTCTATTTGTTGGATGTAAGCGGGACATTGAAGGACATCGGATGGTCATAGAAAGCAACTTGTAGGAAGTATCCTAGCACATTCGAAGGGACTATCATCATTTTTCGTGGCGACAATCGAGTCAAGATCATGTATTCGGAGGCGACATCGTGGGTCTTATGATCTTTGTATCGAAGGGACTATGATGATTTGTTTTGAAAACAGCGGTGCTAGAATACCCTACGTTCGAGGGACTTGACCATTTGTATTCGTAAAGGCAACGAGAGAGAATTACCCTAAGGGGTGCATGTGTGAAAAAGTGTGTTGATTTCAGATATGTTATCTTGAAAATTAGTGGGCTATGTTCAATTTTAGTCTTGCCATACACACCTAATTACTAGCAATTTATAGGGTGCGGAAATTAAAATGCGGAAGTGTAAAGATGCGGAAAGATAAATGTCCTACGCTATTACATGGCTTTGGGGCAGATACATAATTTAAACTTGCGGAAAATAAAAGCCCTAATCAACTATTACATCCCATGAGCAATTACATTATTGGAAAAAAGAAAATAGTAAAAGAAACCGTCTGAAACGGAATAACCTGTGAAAAGATAAGAAAATCGGAAAACACGATGAAATCGAATAAGAGAAAATGTTAAAAATGCAAATTTTAGATGAGAAAAATATGACATCTGGAAATAACATAAATATGCTAAAATAAATTTTTGGGATTTTTTAGATGCAATTTAATAATTTAAAACTAATTAAAATTGATTTAAATGCTAAATTATGAATAAAAATAAATATGCATGCAAAACAATATTTTTTAATTTTATAAATTAAATAAGTATTTTATGAAAATAAATGCAAAAGGAAAAAATATTTTGATGATTTTTAATGCATGAGAGAAAATATTGAAAAGAATTAAAATGCATGAGATATATTAAATAAATAAGAAAATATGAAAAAGTTTGAAGTTTGTAAAAAAGATGCAAAACCAGTGCCAGTGAGGATCGAACTCGTGACCCTGGGGTGAAACCTTAAGTTAAACACCACTACCACTCGCCACATTGCATTGGATGTCATGGATCGAAGCATGGGATCATGAGTAACACCGTCGTCGTTTGGAAAGTCAGGCCCAGTCGGTGGTGGGGTCCCGTTGGATGGAATGAGCGAATCGGACGCGATAACGCCATAACCCTCGCCGGTCTTCGTCCTAATCGACGCCGAGCCCCTAGCTCCATTCGTCTTCTCCGACGGAACACGAAAACTAAAAAATACGCGTAATAAAAAGCCTATGGTACCTTACCCCCTAAATGGACCTCCACAATCCAATGGTACAATTGGTTTGGGCTAAAACTGTATATCGTGCGTTTGAAGAAGAGAATAAAAGCGCCTAACAATACGTCCCTTATGGCGTTAAACCTCCATATGTCATCCGCATGTTCTAATGGATGCCACGAACAAACAAGCAAAGCGATTAAAATGCATGGATTTTAAAATTGAAAAATGCAAACGGTGAGAGTTCAAGGCACACAGTGGGCTTGAGCAAGGATTGAATCGATCCAGAAACCTCAGGAACAATATGGAATAGCACCTTGAATTTGGCCGAAATTGGAAATCGAAATTTGACAATTCTTTGAAAAATTTGGCAAAATATGTAAAGGCTAGGGTTTACGTCATTTGTGTGTGCATAATGCTTGTATTTATAGAGTAAATTAGGATAGCAAAGAGAATAAAAAAAAATTGTAGCAATATTTTCTCTTTAAAACAAATCAAATTTTCTTGAAAATTTGATTTTCCCATAAGCAAATCACGAAATTGGAAAGTGTTTTGGGCTTCCTTGGACCTCAGTAAGATAAAAATCCAACCCATTTGAAAAAATACTTTATTTTCATATTTTATATAATTTAATTTAATTAAATGGTTTATCAATCAATAATAAAAGAAAATTGCCATGGCCAAGCATTTATGTCACAAATAATGTCATGAACAAGTTTGGATCAAAAGATTATAGGCCCATTTGGAAAATTTTGCCAAAATGTCCTTTTGCACATGTCAAAATTTCAACAACGAATAGTATCTTGCTCAATTTCCACATTGTTTAGTGTTCTTGGACTTTTTGAAACTCTAAAGTGCTCTAACCAACTTTTGGTCTCATCTCAATTTCCATGCTCATATATCTTCAAAACAAAATGTTGACTTTTTGACTTTGAAAATGACCTATAATGTTTTGAGCCATACCTCCCAAAGCATTTTTGAACATTATTGTGAGATGAAGAAGAATTTAATTTCCTTCAAAACAAGAGTGGTGGAAAAATTTTAAGAAAGTATGAAAAGTTATGCTCGTCAAAGTTCGATTGACTTTTCACCTAGAAACCCTAATTTAAATTTGACTTTTGAGCAAATCTTGAGTTTTCTTGATGAATCATGATCAACACTTGATAAAATGATGAATGTAACTTCAAAATGAGGATGTTGACCAAAAAATTTGAAGTTGTATAACCCCATTGACTTTTTGTCACAACATTAACACCAACCGCCAATTAGCGAGGAAACTTGACTTGTAAGGCTTGAAACACAAGAATCTTTGAAGCATATGAGCAGCATGAAACATTGGAGATGTTGGAAGTCCATCTTGATCGAGAATTGCCAAAATTTGGGTTATACAGGAGGGTTTGTCATCGCCTTTGAGAAATCCTATGGAATGTGGATCTTGAGAAGATGGAGGCAAATTTTAGTATGACCGCTGCCCTTCAATCTTCTCTTCTTAAGGTTAGATTGACATACTTGTCTTCGTGAAACCGGTAAACACTTTCCAATATACACACTCATTTGTTGATAATGAAATGAAACTTACAGATGCCATTTGGAAAGGTAGAGACTTAAATGGATGACGTATGAATAGACTCGGGGTTGTTGATAGGAAAGTCGAGATGGGCTTGAGATGCCATCGGAAAAGGTGGATCTTTGGGGAGTTAGCCGTCATCGAGCTTTCATGGGTATGCGGAAGGAGCATGGAGATGGGCTTAAGATGCCATCCGAGAGGAGTCGTCATTAAACGTGCTCATCTTTGAATGAAGTTATTGATTTGTATTGGTTTTAACCAATATATGCATGCATGTTGGCAAATGTTGAAATGAATGGGCTTAAGATCCATCGAAAACGCCCGTCGCCGAGACTACGTGGTTGTTGTTGATAATAAGAAGGATCGAAAAATCTTAAATGCCGGTTACTACGAATAGGCAATTGTGTGGAATCCACATACGCAGTATTGAATCCCCGCACGCGTTATCGGATAACATGATCGTTCGATAGGTTTCCCGTCGCCAGTATTAATCACGGATCCGTTGTCGAAGGACAACGCGTCGTTCGAGATAGTTTCCCGCCAAGATTCTTAATCACGGACCGGTGCCGAAAACACTTCGGCGAGATATTTCCGTCGAGATCGCTTAATCACGAACGATGAAACAACCAACGCTCTTTCCGCGCCCGCTTATCCACAAACACGACCACGCCGTAGCCACTTTGTTAAACAGTCTGCAAAGTATATGCAACAATGCAAATAATGACGACATGTATAACTTTATGAGTATGCATGAATGATAGATGTTGTGGTATTTCAAAACATATCTATCTTGAAGAAGATGCGATGTTACGCTTCGACTTACACGGGGATGGAGATCACGAGAAAAAAAAACGATCCCTACGATGAACTATCGACCATGTCTTGGGCCTAGATATTGTTGAGGAAGGTAGATTGAGAAATGTTGTCTCTCACCCTATAGAGGAGGCAATCACATTTGGGGATCTTGTATGTAGATCTTGTTGGGAAAAAAATCAAGCTCTCTGGGGTTTTGAGTGTAGATCTCGTGGAGGCGTTTGATTCTTGGGAGACGGGTTGGGGCCGTTGGAATCTATGGTGGGAATAGAAGATGTAGATTTTCTCGGTGCACTATCGACCAAGTCTCAAATCACAGATACAGCTATCTTTGGAGAAAGAGGTGTTAGAGAGATATTCTAGCGATGATAAATACCTTGGTGGGGATGAAGTATTCTTTAGGAGTGTAACATTGCTCGGTTGAGTGGAATCCTTTGTAGACTAACGTATATACTCCATTGGGAAGGTTTGTTGTAATGACACATATGGGGATCATACGTAGGGAAATGCATTGGTGACTTTCGTCATCATCTCGATTCCTAGAGCACATAGTAACTACTTTTGTATCCACTTTTTGTGAATAGATTCTTATTGTCAAATGCATATTATCATTCAAAGCAAGCGTTGGACTTATAGCGACAATAGTGAAAAATGTAAAGAGAAGAACTTGTATTCATTTGAAATGTGGCGTGGCCAAGTAGTTTGTACGAAAGGTAAAAAGCTATCGGAAACAATCTCGTTAAGTTCCAACCATGCTAGTACTCATATATTTCAACTATCTCATCTCCTTAACATGGAAAGTAGGTAGACTGATCCATTTTGAATCTTGATATGCGCATTAGTAGTCTACAAGCCTAAGTTTGATCTCTGGGATACCTTTTACCCAAACCGCCTTTTCGAGTTTTCGACTTGCAGGTGTGTTTTGTATATATCCTTAACTTTTTGAACCCTTTTGGTTAGCCAGGATGCCATATTTTGCCTGGTTATCGACCTAGCGGGTCTCTTTCATCGTAGTATTTTTGACTATGTCTGCGTTCACGAGGTGTGAATCTTCACCATCCATGGTGCTAAGTATCATAGCTCCTCAGGAAAACAACATCTTGACTACAATGGTCCCTCGTAGGTGGGAGTCCATTTGCCCACAGGATCACCTTGTGGAAGAATGATCGCTTGACTACTAGTCACCAACTTGATAGACTGGTGCTTGACCTTCTTGTTAAATGCTACGATCATTCGTTTGATAAATCATCTGGCGATGGATGCGATCGTTCTCATCAATCAATTAATGCGGTCAAGCGAGTCGAATCAATCGTCTTACTTCTTTCTGCGTCACGGGACTACGGTTGAGGAATCACGAACCTCGATGGGTAGGGGCCTTCCATACATACACAAAGAAGGGTTGCCCTATTGATGTCGTCTGTGGTGAATAACCATGAAGAGCGAATGGTAACATCTTAATCTTTTAAGTCACTATCATCTTACATATAATCTTCTTAATGTTCTTGTTGGCTTCCGCTAGCCATTCATCTTAGGCGATAAGGAGAGAGTTGTGATGCTTGATCTTGGCTGCGTCACGAGTTCGGTGATCATCTTGTTGTTGAGATTAGAACCATTATACTGTGATAATCCTTTGGAGTTCCATACCGACGGATAAGATTATGTTTGATGAATAGAAACAACATTCACACAATGGAATCTGACGAAATTGCTTCTACCCTTGGTAAAGTAGTCAATGCCACAAGGATGAAACGATGTCCGTTTGGTTGTGGGCTTGATTTCTCAATCATGTCAATGCCCCACATTGCAAAGGCCAAGGACGTTTAAAACATTCAGAAGTACCGGGAATCGTGCTTATGCCATAAATCGGCACTTGTGACAAGATCGGTATAGCGGTGACAATCGACTTCCATGGTGGACCAATAGTAACTTGTTCGGAATCTTCTTAGCCATGGTATGTCCTTGGAGTGGGTACCAAATGCGTTGCGTTAACTCTTCCATGATAAGTATTGATGTTTTACATCTACCACGGTAGATAAGCACAAGTCGTGGTTGCGCTTATATAATCTGGTTGTTGAGGAAGAATTTGGATCACGAATCTTCTCATGAACTTCTTATCATTGTGGATGCCTACGGGATATTCACGAGTCTCAAGATACCTTTTCCATCATAGTACCAAGGTTTCTCTTAATGTCAAGCTCATAACAATATCTTTGGTTCGTCAAACTTCTCAATGATGATCTAGGGAGCCTCGTTGTCCCATCGACCTTGAACATAGATGACATAGTAATCGTCTTCAATGATTCTCTTCTCGTGGAATGTGATTGAAATTAATCTCTTGATAGGGGATCGGACTCAAAACATGCTCGTCTGAATGAGGTTCGGATGCTTGTATCCCTCGCATAATTTGTTGATCACTAAAGAGTCTCCATACACTTTAGAACTTGATTCTTAAGTCAATATGACTTTGATACCTGATGCCGCGCGCTTATTTGGCCATGTTGTTGGTGCAATTTGAAACATAATCTGGCGGTGAAAGGCGTATGTCACTGCGGGGATGTAATGATGGCGCCAATGCCATTGCCAAATCGTTTGAGCTCCATCAAAGACCATAGTCCCGGGATCCTTGTTGGGTCCTTCGTGCGGGCAGTTCTTCCTGATCGATAACTAGTAAAACATCTTAATGCGAAATTGACTGCATAGGTGATAGTCATCTGACTTGATGAGCCAAATGATCGACTCTGCACTTCCTTTGATCGCTTTAAAGTGTCTTTGGATGTCATATTCGGTCAAGATCATTTGCCATCTTGCTATTCTTAGGAGAAGTTGGTTTCTCAAATATGTATTTTCTCGATCCATCTTGGAAATCAACAAGGTAGTGTGAGTCAACATATCTTCTTAGCGGCGAGCAGCCAAATAGCGTTGCAAGTTTTCTCGGTTGTGAGTATCTTGTTCCACGATCGGTAAAATTTTTGCTAAGGTAGTATATTGCATGCTCTTTCGACGGACTCGTCATGTTGCTGACACACCCATTGAGTTCTCTAACCTTTGTCAGTACATGATAAGAGGTCTTCCTTGTGGCGGCATCGGGATAGGAGGATTACATGGGTACTCCTTGATTTTTCAGCGATCGGCAATCGTCGTTCCATTCCACTACTTGATCTTTCTTAAGTAACTTGAAGATTGGCTCACAAGTAGCGATTAGGTGTGTAATGAATGGCAATGTAGTTCAATCGGCCAAGAAACCTCGACTTCCTTCTCGGTGCGGGGCTGGCATCTCTTGAATAGCTTTAACCTTGAGTCAACTTCACCTTTACGACAACAAACCCTAGGAGTTTTCGGATCGAATCAAAAGTTGCACTTGTTAGGATTAAGTCTTAATCACAGCTTCCAACTTATCAAGCAGTTTGCAAATGATCAAGATGTTCTTCTTGATGCGTGATCGAGCTATCATGTCGTCGGCGTAGACCTCTATCTCGTGATGAATCATGTCATGAAACAACGTCACCATAGCACGCGATAAGTGGCGCTGCGTTCTTGATCCAAGCGGCATAACGTTATAGCGAAAGTGCCCCTTATGTGAAAGTAGTCTTTCCATGTCTTGAGGCCATTTTGATTTGATTGTAACCGGAGAAACCATCCATAAAGGAAGACCTTGTCTTTGGCGGTGTTGTCAATCGAACATCAATATGAGGAAGTGGAAAATGTCTTCGGACTTGCTTTTCGGATCTACGTAATCCACACACATTCGAACTTTACCATCCTTCTGAAGTCGGGTACATTAGCAACCATTGTGGATAGGAATGTGACTAAGAACGTTATTTGCTTCATAACCCGGCTTTGATTTTCGACTCGGGGCGCATGCGGCCAGACCTTCATTTCCTTTGGGAAAACCTTCTTTTGTTGGCAATCATACTACAATATCAATGTCCAACCACAGCATGTCTTCGTAGGACCAAGCAAAAACCTCAATATAGTCTCGTAGCATCGAACCAATCTTTCTTTAACACTTGTTCTCAAGACCCGCTCTATCTTGATCTCTTTTACATCTTCGTCGATGCCAGTTCACAACCTCACTTTGTTCTTCCATGTGGTGTATAACTTGCTCTTCTTGTTGTAGCGATCGACAAGTTCTCGGCACTTCACAATCTTCCTCACTTTCGTCTTGACTTGGTAGATCGGATTATCGAAGTCATATTTAGCAATAGCATACATTATCAACGAGATTCGGAGTGATTACTGCGATTATATCACGTGGGTGTGTAAGAAACACATAGCTTTTTGAGAGGGTGATAAAGTAAAGAAAAACAAACAATTGAATGCAAAGTCCAACGAATTTATTGAATGAAAATCATAAGCAACGATAATAACCCTACATAAGCGAGCCATGATGCGGGCAAGGCACTAGGCTTTAGAGTTTATTGTTCAAAACACGGAAAATCTGACAAAACCAAACAAGAAAATTACTCATCTAAAGGAGATTGGTATGGCGTCTTGACCTTCCAATTCTTGAGCCCATGATGCAGGTTAGGAAGATCCACTTCTTGGCGTCGGAGTCGTTGTCGTCGTCTTCTATAGCATGGATTCCACTACGGGCGTCACGGAAAGGAAGTTGGCCGGAACACGTTCGCGTATCATCTTCACGTGATGGTGACCATACTATTCTTCACACATCTTAACAACAACCTTCCCTTTCACTTTGGGTACTTGACGATGTAGGTGGAGATATGACGCCTGCCCCATGTATCCAAGGCGTCCAAGTAGGCAAGAGTAAGGCAGACGGATGTCCATGACAAAGAAAGTGGAATCAAAATTAAGGAACCGACTTTAATAAGCGGTGAGCTCTCAAAACGTTAAGCTTAGAACCATCAAAAGCTCTCACAATAATATCAGGGTCTCGGAACCAACCCTTCGACATCAAGCCGATCAAAGCGATCTTTGGTAGGATGTTCGAGCGAGAACGGTATCTACCAGACATGAGACAACATAGTGCTTGCATTCAACGAGAGATGTGCAAGGCTTTGTTGTGTTTCTTTCGTGAGAAGTCGGTCGACATCGAGAAGCCTAGGCGTTGTTGGCAGCGGGCTAGCAATACAAACTTCAAAGCTGAGTGAGTAGTAGTGTCTTGCAGTACGTGAGCATTCTTTAGAAACTTCACCAAGGCGTTAGCATGAGCCTCGAGCAAAAGCAGAGCAAGCATGGAGATCTTGGATGGTCTGTCAATATTCCACAACATTGTAGTCACTCTTCTTGATAATCTTAATTTCCTCCATTTCTTGTTTGGAGGTGTCTTGATAACTTCCTTTGGTACTTCATTGATCGGATGAGTCAGTTCTTTCCCTCTAGCTTGGGAATGGATTGAATAAATGGAATCACGTTGGAGTCGTGGTGTCTTTTGGAGGAGAGATTTTTGGAGAAAAACCTTAGGTTCGGTCACCTACTTGATCGGTGATGTTGTCAATGTCGGGAATGGTGGCTTCAAGCTATAAGATCTTCAATGGTCGAGAGGTCTTGCAGCCATGATAGTAAACATCAGCTCCATAATTCAAGGGATAGCCTTATGGGAGGAATATGGAACTGGTCTTGGAGAAATAATGATGAGAGGTGCCACTCTAGGCATAGGATCGTGAGAGAAATCCTTATTGTGTTAACATCGGCATAGTCTTACGGGAAATCGTCACCCACCGGTCGCCTTAACATCTTCAATAGGGATCATGTAGCTCGGGGCAGTGTACTTCACCATGTAATTATACTTTCCACTTGGCTCCCAAGGTATCCACAACGATGGTGTTGTTTCATTCGCATTGTCGATCTTCAACTTAGACATTTCTTCACACGACTTACGCAGGTGGTTTGAAATAGTATCTCACGGTTATCCATCATACTGAACCGTCTTCTCAACCAAGCCTGACCATCGGTGCGAGATGGGCAACGGCAATTACGGGCATCTGGATTGACACGGCTTGTAACAAATTCTTCTTGATCATCGGAGGAATGGTCAAGTCATCTATGTTGAAAACATAAGTATCCTCACCAACAACATTGGAACTTTGTCATGGTTAGGCATAAGGGCGTTGATCACATTCGGACCTCAGCGGGAGGATCAAACTCGATCACCTTAGCTTGATCATATCTTGAATCTTGTTCTTGAGCCAACAATCATCGATTACTATGTCACAGGCTATTGGAATGGTAAGCACACTTAGCATTAGGATTCTATCTCGGAGAGTAAGTGTTGACATTTTGAGGAGGATCCCTCAAGGTAATCAACTCCTTTCAACATGTGTTGCAAGGCCTTGACAATGGCATGTTGATCTTTGTAAACTATCTTGGTGGCGTTCAGTTCTGGCGTTGTCTCATGAGGTTGTCTTGATATAGGATTGGAGATCACCTTCCCCCACCAGTTGAGTACGGTCGGTCTTGGCTCGGCTACGACCATACGGCATTAGTTTCTTTCTTACCACCAAAGATCTCTTTGACATTTGAAGATGACTCTATCTGAATCTTCCCGCTCTTGATACCAACCGATCGCTTCTTTGTAATATCATTTCGGTGAATCCGGTGAAGAGTTTCAATCGGATGATTGAAGAATGGGCTGTCGGTGTTCCATAAACATATCAACCAACTCCCTATTGGACAAGGGTGGTTGAACTACGCTGCTAGGTCTCTCCATTTAGGCATACTCCTTGAACTTCTCATCACGACCCGTAGACATACTTTGTAGTTGCATGCGAGTGGGTGTCAATTCGACATTATTTTCATCTTGTCATGTGAAAGCATCGCCAAATCACTCCAAGTCGGATACGGTCATTCTGGTGATAATACCATTCCAATTGGGTTAGGACAAACTCTCTTGAAAATAGTGCATCCACAACTTTATCATCGGTGTAGGGTTGATCTTACGAACATAGGACTTCAAATCAGACTTAGGGCAAGACATGCCATCATACTTAGCAAAAGTTGGAACTTTGAACTTGGGAGGATCACAACACGGGGACAAGACTCGGATCATCAAAATTCAGCGGACATTTCAGTTTTCCACAGCGTTAGAAGGTCTTCAAGTTCTTGTACTTGTCATCTTCATCGAGTATTGGCCATCATCATAGACTTTTCGGGCTCATCTTGACTACCCATGCCATCACCCTTGTTACTTTGCTCATCCTCCTTCTTGACACTTCCTGAGAGAGCTCAATTCGACTAACCACTCTAGGACCTCCTTTGTAGCGTCGCCCATGTTGAGAAGACCAACAACCTTCTTCTTTCTATTGATGAGCTTCTTGGATCTTCTTGGCCTTGGACCAGGTGGTGAACATCTTTGGCCGAGCATTGAGCACAGAGATCTTTGTGGTTGTTTAAAAGCCATTTACGCTAAAATAAATAGCAAGCAAATGAAAATCAATCTTCAATGTACCTGTGATGCAATGTTATGCTATGATATGCAATGTTTATGCGAATGCAATGCAATGTTTTCAAGGACCTTAGAGATTTAAATTTGTTAAACGAGCAATGAACAAACGTTTATTAGTACTCTTTTTATTATTCTTTTTCTTTTTAAGTACAAAAGATAGTTCAAATAAAAGAAAACATATAAATCCCAAAGCTCTAAGTCTCCCATGGGCGCTTCCTCTTGGTGCCAAGGTAGGCGTTGATGCTTCGCTCCTCGTGAAGTAGCTTGGTCAACTCTAGCACTTTCTTCTCACTTGCATAACACTGAGCTTCAAAGGTATCCCTCTCTTCTTTAAGCTGAATCCAGGATCTCTTCAAGTCTTCAAAATCAGTAGGCATGTCGGGATGGAGAACGATATAGGATTCGTCACCTATAGCAGGTTCCATAATTACGGGTAAAGCAGTGAATGGCATCATGAGGTTTTGAGCTCGAGCTCGCACCATTTGAGGTAAGGTTCCCAAGGAATGGAGTTACGGTGCCCAAAGTCTTGGTATCGTCTTCTTTACCATGCCCACGTGTATAAACCTTAATGGTGATGCGGAGATCGTGGTTGTAGTCGAACACAATATCTTGGAGAAGCATATCATGTGGGCCATCTCTTGAGCAAAACCAAGCGTAAACCTAGAGAAGGGTTGTAAGTAATACCTCCTTATACCAAGTAGCGGTACATTAGGGAATTCTCCATAACGCTCAATGAATGAAGTCCTTTTGAGAGAAAAGACTCAACGGATATCCGAATGAGAGAGTGACATTAGTCTTTGAGACCATCTCGACCTTTGTTCGTTCTTCAGCGATGGAGGAAGGTGAAATAAACCACCAGAAATTAACGGTATACAACACATGAGAGTTCCTTGTCTTTTGCTAGTACGAGTGTGGAAGAATGTAGAATATCTCCAAGTAAGTAAGCCTGGATTACGGGTAAGAATAACTTGATGGCGTTGACATCTATGAATTGATCCGAGTTAGGGAATAGAACCAAACCATAGATTAGCAAGGCCACAATGTCTTCAAATGCATGGAAACTCATAACATTGAGGAATTCTCGGGCTTTCTTTATTAGAACTTCAAGTAAACCCTTAACTCCACTCCTTGTTTCCCAATTGGCTTCAATGTCGGCGCTTTAGGTGTAATCGCGATCGATGTCTTCGTACCTAGGAACCTTTTCTAGACCGGTGAATGGCATTTGGTCAAGAATAGGTATCCCAAGTAGCTTAGAACTCTTCAAGGTAGGAACCAAGCGATAATCACAGGAATGTAAAGCAATGGTGTTTCGGATCAAAGAAGGAATAGGACATGCATATCTTCTTCAAAACCGGAGATAACCAACTCAAGCAGAGATATATGTCTTTTGATGAAGCCAGCATGGTGGGAATTTACGAAACCAATTCTTTGATGAGAAGGTATACCCATGAAGTTGATTCGGATAGTCTTTCTAGAAGCCATAATACCCTACAAAAGCAGCAAAGATAAATCCCTAAGTCCTTGATATAGAAATGATATGCAATGCAATGATGTCATGATGTCATGTTTAGCACACACAAACAATTCACACAATGAGCCTAGGTTTAAGGCTTGCAAGAGGTATAGGTGATTACCCCACCAAAAGTTTGAGTTGGTTCATCTGTCCTATAATAATAACCGGGTTCTAGGAATCTCATATCATTGATCTTTCTCGTGGCGTTTATTTCAATACGACTACCAAGTAGTCGTCGAAAATATCCCAAAAGTCGATCTTAATGAGCGTAGCATCGGTATCAACCAACAATCTGCACCAAAGCCGCCATCACTACCTTCTAATGGCCAAGATGGGTCAATTAAGGTTCTAAAAGTTTAGTTAGCGCTTGATGACACCACTTGAAGCCAAATACTATCCTCGACTTAGGAATGAAATATCAGGACATCCAAAGTGTCACATAGCGTAGCCATCATGTTGACCGTTTCGATATCGTCTAACGATCGCGACGATTTATTGCTACTTACCTAAAAACTTGGATCCGGTGTAGGATCCCCCACAAATATAATACCCAAGAAACCCTTAAAGATAAAGCAAGCAAGTCAAGCAATAAAGGTGATTTAGAAATTCCTAAGGCAATTCTCTCTTTAGGGTGTCTCCCAGCAATCGCCGGATTCATGTCTACGGTGAAGCGACTTTGTAGGTTTTTATATACAAATGTGCGGATAGCAAAAGCGCCACCGACTTTCTTTTATCAATTAATGGAAGGTAAAAAAAACAGAAAAGACCCGTTAGATTACGAGTAAAGGAAAAGGTTATGAAAAGGAAGGTATTAGCACCCTTTCCATCCGTAATTATCTCGGGCTCTTAGTTACTCTTAGATCACTTTAAATTGTGCTTTACATGTGTTTGACAAAAATGTTTTGAAAAAGGCATTGCTTTGACTGTAATGATTCATGTAGGAATGTATACAAAGTGTTTGGAAATATTTTGTTTTGAAAAGAGTT